>JAVKLA010000062.1:1171407-1194864 GCA_034782735.1 Sagittarius serpentarius | reverse complement strand
CCCGCGCACGCAGAAGGGGCCGCCCTCACGGGCAGCCTCGCGCGGGCGCCCGCCCCAGCGCCGCCCGGGCGCAGCGCCAAGGAGCGGCCGCCCGCGCTTCCCGCGCTTCGCCCCGCCGCGGCCGGCGGGGGCAGCTCTGCCCTCCCCGGCCCCGGGCCTCCCCTCGCCTGCCGCCGGCACCAGCGCTTGCGCAGCCTCCGGCGGAGAGAGGCCGGAGGAGGGAGGCGGCTGAGACCCGGCGGCTTTCAGCCTCTGCCTGGCGTAGCGCTGCCAGCTCTGGGTCCCCCAGCGCGAGAAGAAGGCGTCGGGGAACGGCAGCGAGTGCAGCAGGGGGCCGCCCGCCGCCACGACGGTCAGGCCCGGAGCACTTGCCCCCCGTGAGAAGAGGCTGAGAGAGCAGGACTGCTTGGCCCTGGGAAGGGGGCGGCGTCAGCGGGCCCTCGCAGCGGCTTTCCTGTGAGGAGGTCGTCGTGAAGGGAGCGGGAGGCTTTTCCCTGCAGCGCGCAGTGAAGGGAGAAGAGACGAGGAGCACACGTTGAAAGAAGAGGTTCAGGCCGGCTATATGGAAAACCTTTTTCGCCATGAGGGACAGCCAGGCGGGGCTGAGGTGGCCCGGAGAGGCTGCGCAGTTGCCATCCCTGGAGGTTTTCCAAAACCAGTCCAGACAAGAGCCCTGCGCAACCGGCCCTGATCTCCCGGCGGAGCCTGCTCTGAAGGGGAGGTAGGACCAGAGCCCTCCTGAGGTCCCCGCCAGCCTGAGCTACCCTGCGATCCTACGACCCTTAAGCCAGCTGTGTCACCGCAGGTCTTTGTAGCTGCGTGATCTGTTTCAGCTTTGTATGCACAAACCTTTTTAGCTGCTCCTACCTTGACCTGACTTAATTTAAGGATTGCGAAGTAACCAGCTAAAGGGAAGGCACCCCACCACCGCCGTGCTGGCAGTCTCTAAAACCAGAGTATTAGACAGCTCTTGCACAGGCCCGGGTCCACACGCCCGCTCCAGAGCACCTGCAGCGCGGCTGGCAGCTCTTCCCGCTCCGCACACAGACATCCCTGCCGGCCGGCGTGGCAGCGGCGCTGGCGCCCAAGTCCGTATGGTCCTGATGTAGCATGTGACAGAGAGGCAGCTGGGGAAAATGAGCGGGGTTTTTGAGAAGACCAGCAAATATAAAAAATAGTATTTAATGATATATATTTGATCATCTTCCCAACTTCTGTTGTTGGTATCTGATTTTAACCGGTAGAGACCATGCTGTCACTTGTGCCCAGCTTTTGATCCTGTTCTTGGCTTTCTCCCACTGTTGTAAAATACCATTTTAATCATGAAAGTTACCATCGCGCACAAACGTCTCCCACTGTGGACCTGAGCTTTGCACATGATGTACGCTGACATACTAGACCAAACATTTGCAAGGCGCGAATCAAAGCTACTTTCCTCCATCGTGTTCACCATCACATCTTTCTGGCTAGAAAAAGTATAACTTGGTTACATTTAAAAATAAGAAAATTAGGGACATAGCATGCCTTTTTGAACCGTGACTGTCACCCACAGAGCGTTTTGGACTCTCTCTCTGCTTCAAAGCCTCTCAAAACTTCCATTACATCCTAAAATACTATAAAGTTATTTTATTTTTTTGAGATCATAAAATATTAATAAACCATGAATAACCAACTATAACTATTAAATATCTTTTACCAGTTATCTTTTTTAGCAAATTATTTTATTCTTTATTGCTTAAATTCCTTATAACAGTAAAATCATTGCACAGTATTTAACATTAAATCAAATAATGCTAAAAGATTACGATCATCCCCTCTCCCAATCAGATAATTTAGAGAAAAAGATTTCCTTATTGGTTTACAGAAGTCGGTATTTGCTATTCCACAGCTGTAGACATAATCTTACAGAGGGTTTGCCCCATTTCAATAACTCCTCTGGCATGTATTTCTAGAACTTACTGGTATCCATACCGTCAGGACAAATCTGAAGTACCACAGGGGATCTCATATATGAGACGGCAAAATCCAATAATTTTGGTTGATTATGGTCATCCAAAAGTACATTTGTACTGGAATTATAGAGAGATGTGTATATATATAGCTTACATATGAGAGACGGGCAGGGGGAGAAAGAAGGGAGGGAAGGTGAAAAATCAGGCAAAGGAAATTCCATGCTGACATTTTCCTAATGCATCAAATTCTTCCTGTTCATTATATTAATATTTTATTGTGCAGTATAGCTCTGGTGAAGCAATCCCATTTATGTACGTGCTGGAAAAACAAGCTGAAAAAGTCTATCACTTTCAGTGAGATGCCTTAAATTTTTTCAAGTTGAGCAGATGCTTAAAATAAGCAGACATTGGGTTAGTGCCTAACTGCACTGTTCAGCATTTATTAGTAGTAGCGCGTGGCTAATGTAAGAGTTGCTTCCATTCTAAATTCCCTCTTCAGCTGTTCATAACTTCCAAAACCAAGTTCCTTTTGGACCTTAAATTCCAAATACTTGGCCTCATTGCAAAAAAAGCCAGTCCTTGTACATTAGTTCCTGCAAAATCCATCCATCTGAATTCGCAGTATGTGGCGAAGACAGAAGTGATTACCATGAACCAGCTCAATTTCTTCATTCCTACAACCGAGACTTGCCATGAAGTTTCAGCCATGGTTGAAACTGCAAAATTCAGCCTCTTGTTTTACAACCCACCTTCTGCAGGTGCACCATGACTCCCACTCACAGGTTCACTGAGCGCAACACGAATTTGAGGAGGATCGAGGTTTTGCCTGTGCGATGTTCAGGGAAGGACTGAGCACCCACAGTCACTGCAAGGGGCCAGGGTGCCAGGACCCATGGGGGACCCCCGCGGGGGTGGGTGGGCAGGCCAGGGCCCATCCCACCCACCCACCAAGGGAGTGGGGCAGGCTGGGGGGTGGACGGGGCATCCCCCGGCCCCGCTGCCAGACACATTTGTGGGGACATGACAGGTCTGAGGCCAAGCCGGAAAGTCGGTCTGCAAGTCAGGGTCTGGGGCACCAGGGTCCACAGCCAGGCAGGGCCAGGGCCGGGGCCGGGGCTGGGGCTGGGGTCACCTACGCTGCAGCTGAAGCAGGGATGGCCAGCCCTGGCCTGAGCCGCAGGGATGCCCCCTGGTGCAGAACTAGGTCACCTGAACGCCTTTTATTCTGATAAGAGCTCTTCGCAAAACTAGGCCACTGGGCAACACTGAGTAAATTATTTATTACCCAAAGATTCGAAAACCCCAAAGTTTTGACAGAATTACGCAGTTATACTGCATAGAGCGGTTGCTTTCTAAATACATGCCATGCCATGCTAGTTCCTCCTGCTCTGTCTGTGTATGCATACTATACAGCGTGCATGAAAATGTCATTTCTATGACATACCTTGCTATTCTGACACATGTAACAGGGCAGGGCTGGAGAGTACGCAAATACCGAAAAGCTTCGGCTATTCCTATTAATATATTCAAACAAGTTTGCCAGGGTAGTGAGAGACCGTCACGATAAAAACAGAGGCACTGGAACTAAATACGTGCTCCGTGTAACACAAAAATTCCACTTCAAAAAGCACAACAGTAAAAGGCAAACTTACAAAAAACACCATATGATAACTGCTGCCCTTCTGCTTTGGAATATAGGCTGGATATTCACTGAAGGGCTTTGACATAGAGTCTCCTATACATTCCCTCCACCTGAATGGTCTAATTTGTTTTTCTTCATTCAATGCCACACAGTTGAGTTCTGTCATCAAAATGAAGAAATAACCTTGCAACATTTTCAGAGGGGCTGAAGTTCATATTACTCTTTTTCAGTACAAATTATGACAGTACTGCTGAAGAAGTACAAATGTATTTGCAATAACAAGACTCTCAACACCTTTTTTCCCTTACCTTTACAAAAAAACGAATATTGAAAACAGACATTGAAGAGATTGGGCCGGTACGAACACCAGTGGTGATGAAGCGTGTTTTACATTGAGTTGTACTGGGGGCTTTCAAAGCCCATTTAATGTTAGGAAAAATCTATTGCCATTGCAGGTTTCAGTTATTGGCAACAAGAGTTTCTCAACTAATGTTGACAGGGCAAATCCATTTTCAGTGCGGTTATAAAAGGATTGACAGAGACGTGGGAGATTATGCGCCATCATATGTCTTGAAAGGGTGCTGAAAATGTTTTTGTTCTGTACATGGCAGGATTAAAGAATTTTTTGCTTCTCTAGCCCCTGCTGCTCCTCTTACATCACAGTAATTAGGATAAATGATCTCCCGTTTGACCCTCTCCAATGCCTGCGGTGCATAAACCCAGTGTATAGAATAACACAGGTGCTACACTTAATCCCCAGTTCAGCAAAGCACTTAAATGTATATTTTGAGACCAGACTTGAAGGTATGTTTAAAAAGAAACAGTTCTTAATGGCACTGGTGAATTGGGGCCTTAACATACGTTCACGGTCATTGCTCAAGGAAACCATGAGTTAATGTAAATCTGCGGAGAGCAGCGCTTCCTCCCTGCCGCATGCCAGTATAGCAGCTGTACTGCCCAGCACGGTCTGTCCCTCCACTCGCTACGCCCAGGTATTTCTCCACAGGGGCCTCTGCTCGATCCTCCTGTCTCCGTGCTCCAGGTTTCTTCAGGGGCATCGTTTGGTGATACCTACCGAGAACCAGCTTACGTGGATATTGTCCAGGGTGGAAGTAACGTAAAAGCCCTGGTGTCCCGCGCTGTGGCAAGACATACAGAGCACCACGTAGCCACACGTGGAAGCAGAAGATCCCAAACACAAATCCAGATCAAAGTCTCAAACCAAAGGTACTCTCCAGCAAACATTTTTTTCTTTGGGAATATACTTTAATGTAGTCAACAACAGGATACCTTTTAGAGTATAAGCACATATTTTTATAAAGTCTGACACAAAATGGAATTGCCAGTATTTATTTGTAAATTAAGATCTCCACATTATTTTTTCTTTATATAAAGCAGAACAGCCCATTCTCTGAGAAATACCGATCTAGTTCAAGTAATCTTGGATGGAGAAACCTAGGCATAAGGTGGCTTTCGAATCCTTGCTCACTCATAGAAAGAAAAGCACCAGTATTTTATGTACGGCAGTGTGGTCTCGGGAAAATCACTTTCACAGACAGTAGTTATCAGCACAGAGAGGCATTAAATGAAGTAAAGAGTCATCTTAGATAACTGTGTTATGAATTTCAATGTAACACTGGCTGATGACAATACAGAAAAAATAAGACTATAAATGAAAGCTTAACTTCAAATGTAATGGCTTTGAACTTTTTCTATAGTGTTCCAAGTACAAATTGTTTTTTTACCATAAATAAATATTTGGCGGATGAAGCCTGTAAGATTTGCTGGCAAAGATGCACGGCCAAAGCTATAAATATGTGGGAAAATCTAACAGTTCAAATTTACTCCAAAGGTCATCTGGAGTATAAATGTATTCTCAGAAAAATTATGCAGAAATTTTATCATTCTCTTCTTCACATGGGCTGAGATTGCAGGAAATAAGTAAGTCCTCACAAAATATAATGACAGGAAGAGAAAAATGCCTGTGCTGTGACTGATTCCAGTTTCTTCTAACAAATTATTATGTGTTCTGTGACATAAATTCCAACCATTAACCACTTCCATAGGCATGAAGCCAGAAGAATAGCACTGTTAAGACCGGTTTCAGCTAACACTTGGAATATTTTACTCTTGAAAAGGTTGCATTTTCTAGACAAAGGAGGTTTACATGCAGCTTGGCAAGAAGTTAATGTGAAAAGGAAAAGCTAAAACATAAAATCAACTCACAACTGCAAAGCTTCAATTTCAGAATGAAAGAGTTTCCACTGTTTCTTCATATGTTTTGCCTATATATTAGCCAGGAAACATATATAATCAGTATGTGAGTTATAGTGCACAGATGTTCTTAAGACTTGTTAATGTGGGATGCAACTCCTCTGTCATAAAGGGAAACTGCAAAGTCATTTACCTCGCTTACATCCAGTACTCGGGCCACAGGGGAACGTGCAAGAAGCGGTGGGTTTGCCAGAATAAAAGGCAAGAAAAAACATATGCCAGGGAAGATACCAACGACTTTCCCTTTTCCTTCGCTTGCAGACAGGCACAGGGTCCCAGGAGCGCTCCGGCGCTGGGAGTGTTCCCAGGACGGCTGCAAGGGATCCGGGTCACACTCTTGTCCATAATGAATGGGAATGAGCTACACTTCGTAGGAGCACATATAAGTCCCCTTAACTGGTTTGTATTTATCACGAAAGATACTCACCCCAAATTTCAGAAAACCTGTATTATTTAGTGTTGCACTGCTCATGATGTTTCTTTTCAGCCAGACCTGCAGGAAAACTATGGTTATTTAAGGCATACTGAAATCAAACCTCAACGTGACCAGGAAGTTTGAAAGAGTAGAGCTGAAACACGCGCTGTTTCCAAGACGTTCGAGCTGCTCCTGAACATACGTTGAGTTATAAGCAAGGTCAGTCTCTGAGCTTCTGTACACTTAAACACTGGCAAATAAAGAAAACTAGAAAAAACACACAATTCCTCAGTGGCATTGTGCAAAAAAATGAATGTTTTGGACATCAAGAAGGAATATACATTATTAAAACATGCAACTGTCAATATTAAACCAAAATTCAGCCATATTTTAAAGTAATTTCAGTTGTTTATATTTGTATTTTTTTCACACGCTGTGGACTACTTTGCCATAATGCACTGTTAGATCCAGTCCGACATTTCCACATGGAATCTTTGAAATTGCACAGGTTATAGGCTTAAAGTTAATGTAGATCAAAAACACTGCCAGAAATAACAGAATATCTCATCAATATCTTCAGCACCAACCCATTCTTTGGAAGCCCTCACTTATCCACGCACAACAGACATTGCCTAAGAGAATTAAGACTGTTTCAGCTGAGAAGATAAGGAAATATTGGGCAAGGTCTTAGCAAGGCAGCAATCTTGTTTTCATACAGCAGCATTATTTCTGCCCTACACCTGCTTCAGAAAATTAATAGCATATTTTTGATTCTGGGTATCTGCTTTGTGGACTTCAAAGAACTTTTCCTCTCCAACCAGCAAGTTTTCACTGAAGTTTTCTGTTGTATCTCTGATGGTTTTATGTTGATATGGGGGTGCAAGGTTTTTCACAGAAAGCTGAGCATTATTTATTGACCATTTATAGAATTCTAACAGCTTCATGGTTCTTTTCCCCTTTTTGCTACCACTATTACACTCTTTTCACTGCTGTGTCCACAGAATTAAAGCTAGCAATTGAAAAGAGAGTGGTACAAGGATGCCGAAGCTGGTGTCTGGGACTATGAGACAGAGAGAAGAGTGAGACTCTCTTGCAGGGGGGGTTCCCTCTCTCCAGGTACGGCAGTTCAGAGCAGCGCTGCCATGATCGAGAACCAGCGCTGCTGGCAGGCACTGGGGACTCACCGCCGACGCCTGTGCCGAAGGCGGGAACGCAGCTGGAGCCACGGGGGAAACTTCAGCGCTCTTTTGTATTCTTCGCATTTTGGAGCTCTTCAGTACCTCCACTTCTTCAGCCTCTCCAAAGACCAAACCAAGCTTTACAACAAAAGTAAGTAATAATAATAATAATGAAGTGGTAATGCATTTTTAGAAAGAACCAAATGCTAAGTAATAAAGCAATGCAAAAAAATAGCATTATTGCTGTTCAGTTTTTTATGTTGCCAGAGGTACAGTGGGTGATTTTCCGTTCTTTGGGTGTGGATCCATGATATTTCACAAAGACTTGTATTAGCCTGCTTTTTCATCCATGTCACAAGAGTGATGTTGCTGAGTTGGTAATGGACTTACCAGGAAAGTAAAACCTTTTCTTTCGTTGCTATTTAAAATCTATGTAATTTTTAAAATAGTAATTTAAAAACATTTTACATCTGAAAGCAATACATATTTCGATCCATAAACCCACATTCTCTATTGTCAGAAACCTGACTGGAGTTCTGTTAATCATGAGCTTTTCACAGAAAAGACACTTCTGTCACAGAAAAACACAGTCCCAGTGTTAATTTTTACTAATTAAAGTAGAAGCTTTCTCCTTTTGTTACTTCAGGATAGTGGTGTCAGTGGGGTGGGACACGGTGGGACGCATCTAGTGCTTAGGCAGATGTAACCTAAGAGATGAAGCTACACTTTCACAGCCAAAATAAAACTGCTGAAGTTAGTCTGTATTTAGAAACACCATCAATGATACCATAAATGGTATCTACATATTGCTAGATTGTTGATGAAATAAAACATCTATAAAATTACAAAAATGCAGCAGTTATATATTTGCTTTCTGTTCTGTGTAGAAGTAACAAACTTCACAGATGCAGAATGACAGTAAGCCTCTGAAGGAAAAAAATCTACATTTGTATTCTGAGAACTCGAAGGCACTTAACATGAGTTTTGTAATTTATTGCCATCATGGGAAGCATAAATTTCAGGAAAGCATGTGAGCTTCTCAAACTACATTCCCAGCATCAACCTATTTACAGAAAGAATTTCAACAAGAATTACAATTATATGTGGGGCTGACAAAAAGCATCTTTTCCCATATCAGTGCTGCTAGAAATTGTCATTCAAAGCATATTTAAGTATTTTCTACCTCAATGATGAGATTCAGGGATGCATACTACACTAATTGTTTCCTAAAAGAAAAAGAGAAAGAAACCACTGAGTTCTGTATATTTTTATCAGTGCATTGTTAGAATTTCATAGCTTACCCTAGTGTATTAATTTCTCTACAAAATCCATGTTAAAAACATGACTTAAAAAAATGCAGAAGTTGCAAATCGGCCCCTGGAAAGCTCTTGTCTACCAGCAGCCAGATCATCATGACCACTGCTACAACTGGTCCCCCGTACGTGCTCGAAGCTCTGCTGCTACACATCTCTGAAAAAAACTACAGAATATTTGGGGTGGTTTATGCAGGTACCGTATTTCTGGAGTGCCTAGTAGACACAACGATGTTCCCTAATATTGCCCTAAAGTGCCATTAACACAAACTTGAATTAGGTGAATGATGCCCTCTACTTCCTGGAACACAGGATGCAAAGAATGTTTAGGTAGCAAAATTCACTCCGTTTTTTTGTATTAGAAAGACAAAACCATCATGAGGTCAGAAACTTTTGTTCCCCTTAGCTCTTCAATAAAATCCTATCCATTTGAAAATGTTCCAGATGTGGATTTTAGATGGAGCGCGAGCTCTGCTTGGGATTTCTTCCCCCAAAATAATATCTGACAGGACCGACACCTTCAGCTGCCTCCTGAGTGCTTCCCGAGTGTAACCACAGCAGCGCAACCTCTCAGCGACGTGCAAATTTCATAGGAACACAAAAAGCAACACGATTTTGGAGAAAGTTTAAGGGAGAATTCACTATCCAGATAACGCCTAACTTCTGTCACCCACTCCACGCAGGAGGTGGATGCGGACACGGCGCTTTTCAAAGTCTTTCGAGATGGCGCGTGCATTTCCATCTCTGGGCAAAAATCCTAAGAAGCCCAACGTGAAACACCAGCTGCAGCATCGATTTCTGAGACTGGCAAAGAAATATTCAAACTGTTGGCACCGCAGCATGGCTGGGAACCAGCTGCTCCGGCCACGTACCTTGAGCCGCACACTTTTACCTGGCATGTACCAGAGCCCCAGTCCTGCTGCACAGGGAAAGTTATTTCCTCCGATGCTGTCCCTGCCTTCCAGCACCTTAAACTGATTATAAAGTCGCAGTTTTAGTTAACGCTTGGCCCAACTGTTTCCTTTGTGGATGTCACATTCAAGTGTTATTCAGAGCAAAAAAAAACATGACTGGCAAAGAAATATTCAAACTGCACTTAAAAACATGACTGAAAGACTGATTTTTTTGCTCTGAAAAACACTTTTTTTTTGAAGACGTTTACACTTTTTATAAAAGCTTGTTGGGTTGTTTGGTTGGGGTTTTTTTGGGGGGTGGGGTGTGGTGGTTTTTTTAATTTGCCGGAGGAGCTTGTGCTGGGTTTGGGGCCTTTTTTGGCATTTTTTCCTGGAACGACCTGCGTCACAGCCACGTAAAATCAGACATTTCAGTCCTGCTGTATTCTAGATCACAGGGGTCTTCAGACTGACATCCAATTCTTAGAAAATGCCTTGGAAGTGATGCTTTGGAAGCCAGCTGACAGACCACTCTTTCCTTGTTACAGACATGATTAAGCAGACTCCTGCCCCTGCAGGGATTTTCAGTTAAAATGGTAGCATCTAGGACACGGCTCCTAACTTCGGACATTGTGCTCTGAAGTAACTGCACAACAGTTGTGAACAATTATTTCTTTTGGCCAGGGATCAAAAAAGCACTATTGGAAGGCTTCACTTGCAATTACAATTACTTTGTTGGCAGGTATTAATGAATGAATGTGTTTAATATTTTAGCATAGATACTAGATTCCTAATTAGACAGATGTCTAACACCAAGTATTGTGTTTAATGCATTCATCACTTTAATGGTTGATTCATTAAGAGATAGAGACAACCATCTTCTAAAATAATTTAAAAATCTATTTTTCTCAGGCAAGGATCTCTAAAAACCAAAAGCAGTATTGGATAACTGGATTAGGATGTAATAAAAAGCAGATGTGCTCCAAATGATGCATGCTTACAGAATGGTCAGTAAGATCTCACACAAATGACAGTAGGCCAAGTTTGGGGATTTACAGTAGAAATTTACCTGGAACACTCAATTTTTTAGCATAACTACCACTACTACATAGTTCTGGCTGCTTTTCTGCATGCTTAGTATCTACCATTTCTGAAATGGGCCCAAAATCAAACACTGCTGTCAAAAATATCTTCCCTTACATTAAATAAGTGTACTGGACCCATCAATTTGGTATGGTTGTGCTTTCCTGAAAAGCAAAAGGCACACAGGGTATGTCTCAACACGGACCTTCCCCTTCCCCTTGTTTACGTAACGTAGATGCCTCGCTTTTAGGAGCGAGAGAGCTCAAGCACAGCTGGTGTCCTCGCAGAGGACCTTTTCGCAAGACCAAGACAGGACCCACCTACATGCTACAGCCCACTCAGCCAGCGCGTACCCTCAGGCTGGCTGTCGTCAACCACAGTGTGGGCATTTTGATCCCAAGTGGTAGGTAGCGGGCTGACAGCCACCACCGAGCTCACAGATCTGTTGAGTGTAAATCCATTCTCTAGCCTGCTCGCCTCTTAGTAGAGACATCCCTCCGGAGAAGGCAGCACCGTGGATTTTTTGCTGAACCCAACACGTGTTTTGTAGAGGTAATGCCACTGATAGCAGGCCTTGTAGGCAAAACCTGCAGGGCTGGACAGGGAGTGAAATACGTAATTCATTCTTTTTAAATGAACAGGGGCTGCTGAGCTGCTTTGTTGCTGCAGGAGAAGCGATGCTTCTGCTTTAAGTCACAGCATTAACACTTGGCATTCATACATCTCAATCCTAAAACCACTGGGTAAGTGTTGCCCTAATTCCTCTTCCAGAAAAACCTGAGCGGTTTTTTGCAGGAGGCAGGGTTTGTCCAAACAATATATTCAACAGGACCAAAGGGGAAGATGCAGACAAGAGTGTTGAAAAAACGCTGGATTCAGCAAAGATGATTATCCAGCCCACAACCTCTACAAAGGTACCACGCACCAATGAACAGTATTTGTCAGGCACATCATTCAAAAGCAAGTTTTAAAAGGAACATCTAGCTAAAAATTCAATAGTGATTATCCAAACCTCTGCCTGACTAACAAACCACTGTTCTTCCTGCTAGTATCTGAGAATGTCAAGATCACACAAGACTCACTAATGTGCTTAAAAATGGTATTTAAATACTAATTAACACTAGGAAACACTCAGGTGAGAGACCTGTCTTCAACTCTTTTCTCCTTTGCTGGACCAAGCGTGATATTTAGGGATCTGTACTATTCTTTTCTGACTGCTGTTCCAGAAAGGTGCCTTCAAGCGACGCGGAAGTACTTCGGTATGTCTGGAGCCACGAGCTTTGTTTCTGCCTCACGCAAAATGAGCAGTAACTATCTATCTGGCACACGTATCCTGAGGCTTAACACTGGTCTGCTTTGCAGAGCTAAATAAATAACCTTGTGAATAAGCAAAGGATTTGCCACTAACCCACTTCCCGAAGAGCCTGCATGAGGCTGCCAACGGTCTTGTTCCATCAGCACCAGAACAAGCCTCTCACACCACTGTTGTCCTTCCCTCCATATTTTGCAATGCTGTGAAGCTCCAGCAAGTCTCTTGAAAGCCATTCAGCTGGGGAAAAAAAGGGTGGGAAAACTAAGGGCTGCTCGGTGGGTAACAGCACCGCATGACCCAAAGGCCCCTGGTGCCCTTTGCATTTTTGCCTGAAGACGCCGAAAGACACTGAACATCTCAGGTTTCTTTCCCAAGACCCTGTTCAGGGCACCGCAGGAGTTGCAAGTAGCCTCCGCACGTCGGGGTCAACCTGCGAGTGACGGCAGAGTGAAGAGACGAGGTAACTTCAGGGATGCCTCGTGCCTTACGCAGCCCCTCCAGACAAACTCCCGGTGGCGGCAGGGCCCGAGGGCGAGCTGTGCCCTCCTCTCCTCCCCGCTCGCCTAGCACCAACATGTGCCCAGAGTAGAGGGGCCCATACGCTGTGCGGTACTTCTGCGCTGGTAAAGCTGTCCGAGCAGAGACAGGGACTGCCTCTCCATCAAAGGAGGTTTGCTGACTTGGTTTTATGGGTGAACCTACGGCAGCAGGCCTGCTCTTTCACAGAAACAACCAACGCCTTCATGTTTTTTGCCAGCTCCTCCTCCCCCTTTTCTGCCCTTGCCGTGTCCCCATCCCAGCCGTGATAGATTTTCCACATACGCAGGGTGCCATCGCTTAAGCATTGCCATCTCGTGCCTTTTAGGATGCCCTGGGGTACCCAAGGCATCTGCTGGGCTTTGCAGATATAACAGAGGATTTACAGAAGCTCGGTGCCTTTCTGGAGGAGCAAATGGAATTGAGACTGATACGCTGAGGGCCATAAAACGGCACCAGACACTTATGTTTAGGCACCTGCATGCCACCCCTATTTCCATTGACAGTAATGGTTGCTTAGGCACTTCGTACACGTGTAGATACCTATTTATAGACACCTAAACGCAGTTGTCTTCATCCGGAGCTGAATCCTGCTCTTCAGTCTCTGCAGAGTAGGCCCGACCAATAGCTGCAAAGCCATTGCTATTTTAAATGCAGGATTTTTTTTTCCCTTTAACAGTATACAGACTATGACCGTGGTTACACATGGGAGTTCTCACCAGGATCTGATTGCACTAGACACTCAAACAGAAATAAGCAAATCTGACTTCAACTTTTCAAAATGCCAGGGAAAAAAAGGTTCAGAATTAAAAGTGTTCATGACAAAGTAAGCTCAAAGGTTTAGATAAACTAATTTACATGAGTACACCCAGGTTTTAGATGACAGAATGCCTAGCCATTACAGGTGATGTAGGCTGTCCAGTGAAGACAATTAAAACACATTGGAATTTGTACAGAAAGGGTAGTTGTGTTTTATAAACAGATTCCATATGGCACTCCCAAAATTCAAGCAGCTCTTACTGCTAAATTGAAACTGAACAAAATAATAGCAAACTCAAAGCAGGGTATGTTTTGATGTTTCATTCAGAGAAACAAATACAAGAATGCTTCCCCTTCTATTTCATGAGGCAGTGCAGCCATTAAATTGGTTTAGTTTGTAACATTAGCTCCATGCAAAAAAAAAAAAAAGAAAAAAAGAAAAAAGAAAAAGAAACCCCCGCCTTCTTCCATAAAAAAGGAAAAATTACCTACAACTGGGCTCTCAGTGTAGCACTCTATTATTTCACCAGGATTCAGTCTTACACATGAAATAAAATGGTAATGCTCTTTTTTAAACTCCAGCAGTTACTAAAATAACAAAGGTGGGATTATAAGCGAAGACAGCTTTCAGCTTGATCCTGACCTTAAAATATAACATACCTCAGCTTGTCAAAATAAGGTTGCACCCTTGAAAGATATGAGACTTGCATAAATGGACAAACACCTTGGGAGAAGACTTTCAATGCTAGGATTAATTTATTAACTACCAGCACTACTCTGTTAACTGCAGAGATACACTGATCCTGAAGTCCTGTTTTCCAAAGGAGACATACCCGCCCTGACCCCATTCAAAATGTCTCACCAGCTCGCATCAGTCGAACCAACATGTCTGTTCGAGAGCTGTTCACAATCCTTAAAATAAAGGTCTGGGCAGTTAACTTCCACATCGTGCTCCCTGGCAGGTAAGCTCGTACCCCCCACATTGATGGACTAGTGCCACCAGACAGCTCCATTCCCAGCCGCAGCCCATTTCTTATTGCATCTGAGACCTCCAGTGAGCCCAAGACCCAAAACTAACCTGGCATGTCTTATCAACAATGCACAGGAAAAAAAATAAAGGAGCTAATCAAGTTACAATATGGTGAGGTATAATGAAAAAATATATAATGCAGATGGGATTTAATAGGAAAAAGAATATACGTATCATTAGGCAAAGATGTGGGCTCTAGGAAACTGAAGGACCATTGAGAGAAGTTTTTCATCCTGGAAAAATGAAAGGTTGGCTTGGTGACCTGCTTGCTAAAGGGTGGAGCCTTTCTCATGAAACTGTAAGTACTAAAGAAGATAAGCTCTCTTCCCTTGATCAGTGGATGTGAAAATTCACCATCAGGGATTTTAGAGCAACAGATGGCACATCTGTCCCCGAGTTTCTTTGTTATTTTCCTGCCCTGTAAGAACATCATGACAGTTTTGCAGCTACGTACTGTACAATTTGAAATATAATCTGGAAGAACCTTGCAATTACGAGATTGTCTCCACTTCTCATGGAAAACTTCGTATTTTGAGTGTGAGGATAATTTCACAGTAACTCACGTTTCTTCAAATTAAGATTCCTCAGGGTCACACAATAAAATGATCCCTCTAACTTCACTAGCCAGCTATTTTGAAATTAAGAGAACAAAGTTCACCTGGGGATAAATTAATGGTTAACGGCCATGCGGATGCACCTATATAATCAAACTTCTCCCCTCTGTTTTCCCACATCGCTTCGCGTCTGAACTGCGTGCGCCGTGCTGTCCCGAACACCGACTGCCTGGACGTCCCGTCCCCTCCCCGCTGAAAGGCTGGCAGGCAGCCACGGGGCCCCACGTGTGACTGCACTCCTGGAACCGCACACCCCGCGCTCCAGCAGTATTACGGCAGTCGTGTCTCACGCGTTTATTTGTACGGAGCCATGCAGAGGTCACGGGCTTTGCAATCTGGGAAGAGGAGGCCGCGTAGTCCCTCCTCGACAACAGCCGTGATGATGTGAAGATACACAGATGTATATCAAAGCGACACTGAGAGGGGTCACTCCGGGAACACTGCTCAAAGCTGCAGCAAATGAAGGGGCTCTGGTACACGGATTTAAAAACAAACCTCTGGAAAGAAGCAGGATCCTGGCAACGCTCCAAGTACCTTTCCCAAGTACCTCCGAGCGCCAGATGGACTTTTTCCAGCAAAGCCACCGATTATGTACGACGCAGACAAAAGGCACAGAGGAGTTCGTGGTCCTTAACCAGGGCTCTAGTGAGAGCGAGCTTCCTTTCCCCGTACTGGAGTCCAAACCAGAACCTGGAGAACAGAAAGCTCTTTCACCCCTGCACGCACGCACGCAGAGTGGAAGCGTCTAGCCAGTCCTAAGCAAGTCACTGTGGGACTGCAGCGGTTTCAAATAAAAATAGTGTGATGGAGGTATGTTTATTGAAACATCAAATACAGAAAAGAAAGGCAATGTAAAACACACTTTGCTTTTTATAAGGCATATTTAGCATTTTATAAGGTATACTTTCCCAAGTGAGGAATGGAAAATTGCAGAGACATTGAAAGCACTCAGCCAGGCTCAGTGTTATTAAACCTTGGTTCAATACAGTCACTCCCAAGCACTGCTCACTGTACAGTGCATTCTGTGTGCGCCTGCAAGCAACAGCAAAAGATCTTAAGACAAGAATGATGCTCTCTTTTGGCATAAAAATAGCAGGCTTTATCAGTATTGCAGATGTAGACAATTTTTCCATTCTCATCTGCGGCAGCCCTGGCAGATTGTGCTCGTGAGTAGCGTCACTGAATCATTTGCTGCTTTGTCTCCTGCCTTTCTGAATAAGCCTGTTACTGCTTCTTGGCGGCTTGTATCAGACCAACATCTTCCACACAGGAGGTGGGTGTGCAAAAGTGCCCGTTTCCTGCAATCCCCTATCTCCCAGCCCGTGCCTAAACCCCAGGCTAACTATTCCACAGCTTTACCCTGATTACTCTTTAAAAGTTCTCAACTTTTCACCCTGAATCTGCCTTACTGCAGTTTAAGCCACACTACCTCTATGTGATACTTTCTCCACAGCTGCAGAACTGCAACAGCCTTTTATAAAGCATTTGAAGACTACTATTATGTCTCTCCTTCAATCATCTCTAGGCTCAAACTATCTGCAGGAGTTGACTCTGCGGCGATGCTCTGAAATTTTCTGTTTCTCACACAGAAGTGAGGCCATCTCTAAGGGGCATTTTAAAGAAAATTGCACTGCACGTTTTAGGAGAAGGCAACACCGGATGCTTGTCCAGAACTCTAAATGCTTCTTCTGGGAGAACATCAGTGTTGTGCTCCTGCAGAAGCACGTGCAAGAAAGCAGACAGTGCAATCATTTCAAAACAGCTACTATTCAGCAATGCAAACAATGCATAAATCTCCAAATTCAGGATTCAAGCTGAAAGATCCTGCTCTGCAGCAACTAAAAATGCAAAATGACGTTAGGAAGACCATAAATACTTCCCAGAATATAAAGTCACGTTCATAGTTTTTGTATCTGCAACTGAAATGTAATATCTTAAGTCAACTCAGTAGAACTGTGCTCAAAATTATTTCATCACAGGATCATGTAATTTATTTACTTTTCCCTTGAGAATCTGAACACAGCAGAGGCCACCATTTTCCGATTCTCAAAAGCACTTTTAGTCTAATCTATTATATACATTTCTAAAGTGTCTATCACTTCAGTTTGTTGGCATGCTTTAGATAATATTCACAAGTTAAAGAATAACATATTGCGCTCCCCACCCCACATCCCAAAATCTTAGCTTTTGTGGGTTCCTAAATGCGAGCTACCATCTCGGGCAACGTTTGGGGGGCAATTCCACAAGTACAAAGTCTGACTGTCCGAAGTGGTACGTGACGTCTGAGAAACGCTGAGCATCCTTGTGTGCTATTGAATTAAACCTAGTTTACTTTGAAGGACAGGACACAAAACTAGGAGAAAGCCTTAATAAAATCCTGCTTTGCATTAAAGGTTTATAGAAGCGGAACTCGTCTCTGGTGGGATATACACTGATGGAGCGCGTTAACGCCCAAAACGTCTTTTATCAGTTTTTGCTGAACGCAGCTACGTGTTTGTAGCTGCGGACAGCCCCAGCGTGCTGGAGAACTCTTTCCGCACAGCAGCCAGAGGTGAATCAAAGGTGAAAAGCAGTAAAAGGGCTGGTTTTTCAGTCACGGCAACTTCCTTTCCAGACCTAAAACAGACAGAGGGAACGGTGCTGAAGATAAACACGAGCACAACGCTTCCTCGAGCCATCGCCAACCACCAGGGCAGGCCTGGGCGGGTCAATGGCGGAGCGCTGAGGAGACCTTGGCAGGGCACCCACCCCGCTCGCCTCTCGCCCAGCCCGCACCTAGAAGCTGAAGCAGTCGGGTGTCCCGCCGCTCCCCGCCTCAGGCATACCACACCCGCCGCCGCCGCTCTCCTCAGCCCTGCCTCCCCCCGCCCCGCTGCAGACTCTGCCCCCCGCGCCGGGGGAGGCCGGGCGGGAAGGGCCGGGGGGGGCGGGGCGGGCGCGCCGGTGCCGGTGCCGGTGCCGGTCACAGTCCCCCCCGCCCCGCGCCGGGCCGGGGCACGGCCGCCCCCACAGCGCCCCCTGGGAAGGCGGGCCGCCGCCATCGACTAGCTCGGCTGCTCGACGGAGGGCCCTGCTCGGCGGTGCGGAGTGCGACTGTCTCTGCCGGAAGCGGGGCGGTTGTTGCCGTTGCTGGAGGAGGGGGGGGAGGAGGAGGCGGCGGCGGTGGTGATGATGATGATGGCGGCGGAGCAGCAGCAGCAGCTCTACCCGCGGAGCTCCATCGAGGATGACTTCAACTATGGCAGCAACGTGGCCTCGGCCAGCGTCCATATCCGCATGGGTAGGGAGTGGGGATGAGCAAGACCGCCACACGCCCCCTCCCCCGAGTCCCCCCGGCCCGGCCCGGCCCGGCCCTTGCGGAGCGGCCCCCGCTGCCTCCCCTTGCTGGGCCCTCAAAGCGGGTGTCCCACCCCACCGCTCCCAGCAAGTTCCGCTCCGCTAACCCCATGGCCGGTGGCGTTTAGCTGAATTCGGGTTCTGGGCCACGTTTTAACCTTGCGGGTAAAGGCTGGAAGCGGGGAGGCAAGGCGTTACTTGGTCCGGGTTAAGCATCACAGGGGTGAGAGAGGGAGCAGTGGCCGGCGACAGATTTTGTCATTTAAGCACACGAGGGTAGGTCTTTTTATGGGAGGGATTAAACCCATATAGATTCAGACTTGATTTTCCCCAGAGTGGTGCATTTTGAAGTCCAGACGTGATATGTGAGATGCATAAATGCTAAAACTGGTGCCCGTAGTTACAGCTGTTTAAGCAGGAAACTGAGGGGTTTTAATTTCTTCTGTGAGGTGTTAAAATACTGTCTCTTCCACTGAAGCATTTGTGTGCTAGAAGGTCCTGTTGGCGGCCATGAAATACCGCTTTGCTGTTATAGGCAGGTCTGAAATGCATTGAAGAGTCTTGTAGAAGGTGTCTAATCGGTAATCCTTGCTGAAATAGTTACAGTGTTACTGGATGCATTTTGGAATAAAAACAACTGTATGCCGTGAATTTTTTATTAGGTATTTCTGATAAACAGGAGAACGCTTCCTATAAAAATAACAGTTTTATCTTGTGTGTAAAGTAAAGGACACTGTAGGAAATACGGAAGAGGTATTGCCGTTAGCAAAATTGCTGATACGTTTAATAATGTGGGGAGAAGGCTACGCTAGCTAGCAGGCTACTTCTACGTTGGTCTGGCTTATTACAACAAAGTGGGCCCCAGTCTCTCATGGCTTACAAGTATGTTTAACTTTACCTGCTGCAAGCAGGTAATTCAGCTTCTCGTAGTATGTGCTCTTAAACTTGTTTAGGCTGTGCTATTAAAGATTGAGTTGATTCTCCCTGTAATCTTACTCTTCCTTTCAGAACATTTTGCCTAATGGACTTGCTCTCCTTCCATTCAGAACAGAGAATATCTGTGTGATACAGCTGTATGTCCTGAACCGCTCTCCACTCTTCATAGCTCTAGAATTATGAAGCCTGTTAGCTTAATTCTGTTGCTTTTTTTTTTCCTAGCAATCTGTATCTGTAGATACCCATTCAGTACAATGCAAGTTGCAAATTATGATAAACAATATTTAACATGGCAGAAGGTCAATTAAATAGATATTACTGTAAAAATTTTTCCTTTTTAAACTTTTATGGCTGTTTCTGTCTTCCACAGAGCTCCCAAGTTAATCTTTCTTCATTTAGGTCCATTAGATACCAGTAACGTGATGCAGGAGGTATACTGTTAGTAATTTCTTAGTGAGATTAGGTGTATGTAGTTTTTAAAATAGTCTGAAGGAGATTCCTTGCAAATGTTTTTTGTATTTCTTTTGGTGTCATTGCTATTGTTTAAATAATGAAGCCTGGGAATGAGTGTAATGTTGCTGGAATACTGTGTCAATCTTTTAAGGAAAAAATGGCTTCTTACCACTTTGCTCTGTGCTTTTTCACCACATAAACTGTTTCTAATGGTTCCTTATCAAATAGAAAACTTGTATCTGATTTACTGTTGAACTTTGTAAGTGTAACTCAAAAGTGATTTCATTTTTATTTTCCTTATTCTAGCTTTTCTACGGAAAGTCTACAGCATTCTTTCTATTCAGGTTCTTTTGACCACAGTCACATCTGCAATTTTTCTGTACTCTGCTGGAGTGCAGGCATTTGTTCATGAAAGGTAAATACTAAAATGAAATGGAGTTGTTTATCGTGTGTTAAATATAGTTTATGTAGTTTGTTGCTCTGGAACACTTCAGTGTTCCTAATTATTTTTATACCCTGTGTTTTGATGCCATAATAGAAATTTTGTAACCTAATTAGGAAATAACTTCTCTGACATTTATATCCTTAGTTTATTATTAAAATTTATTTTTATTATTATCATTAAAGTTTATATTCATCAATACTTTATTAATAGTGCTTATTTTAATATTTATGCTATGAAATCCTATACATCAGTTGCAGAACATCTCAGTTATGGACATTTCTTGGTTTATGGTCCAAGTATCTACTTTTAGAACCTGTTTGGACTGCTGTTGTTGATAGGTACCTGTTACAAAAAGCTGAATCATGTCTTACTCCTCCCCCTCCCTCCTCCATCTTCTTTTGTTTTGTATTTTTCTTCCTGAAAGCTAGTCTGCTAAAATTCCCATGGGCTTGCTTCTTTTTGCCTCTCAGATTTTCATGAGAAAAAAACAAGTCTCAAAATCCAAACTGTGATGAATGGGCAAGGAGAAGAACAACTGGGGAAGGGAGGAGAGCACTGAGTCCAGTTGCTGTTTTCCCCCAAGTGCAGTTGCAGACTTTGCTTTTACTTTCACTTCAAAGCCCAAATAAAAAAGGAGCATCAAACGCTGTATGAAAGTTCCTGTATGAGCTATACGTAAAACTATGATTTTCTACTTAAATCTGATAATTTAAAATCATCCTGCTCACTTAGAACTGTTGTAATTTTGTGTTTGATTTTGGTCCAGTTTTTGCTTGGAGGGCTGCTTGAATGATTTAATTCTAGCGGTACTTAGTACTGATTTCCTTTGGTGCAGTTTGTGCCCATGTTTGTTGCATTCAGGTGCTTGTAAAAAACAGTTCCCTGAATGTGGAGTTCTTAATAGGCAAAATGTTACATATACTTTAATACTGTTAATTTAGTACAGGTGAATGTTCCTCTTCATACGGGTTCATCTCCAGGTGATGGCTTCCTGGACAATCTTTAGCTTCAGTATGAAAAAATTGTCTTTACTTGTGACTGTACTATTTTTAACTGATGATCTGTGGTGGTATGTTTTAGAGCAGTTCTATTGTAAAACTGGCTTTACGTTTACTTTGGATATACGGAGCAGTATCTTTATCTAGGTGATCACTTAAAAACTTGGTTTTATATAAACTGTTTTGTAATCTTCCAGATATTTTAATTTTCTTGACTTTTTTGTATGGAACTTTACAGGCCTGCCTTGCTTTTGCTATCTGCATTTGGATCTTTGGCTATAATTGTGGCACTGACCCTCTACAGACACCAGCATCCTGTTAATTTATACCTGCTTTTTGGATTTGTAAGTATTTATATAAATTCAATTTTAATAGTCCCTAGAATATCTTCCATTGTGATAACTCCTTGAAGCAAACTAGTGGTGGGTAATTTGATTTTGTTGTATTCTTTGAAATATACCCTCCATACTTAGGGAGGTCTGAGTTATGTTTTGGAGATTCTGTACACAGATTGTTCCTAGATAGCCTCTACGTCAGGGTTCTTCCAGCATCTGTTTAGGAAGACTGTTGAAACCAGGTCGAGTAAGCTTTCTTTTTTTGTGTGTGTATAAATATATCTATCTGCTTTCATTGTTCTGTTGATGTCAGTGATTTTTCTATGAAACTGCTCAGTAGGAAAGGAGGAGGCATTTCTGTGACCTTATTTGTTTAATGGGCAACCTCCAGCAGAGACCCAAATGCAACCAGCCGTACGTGTTTATTTCTTTAATTGTTGTCTTTTTGGCGCTAAATTCTGAGCGCGTTTCCAACACAGGTAGGTCAGTCACAGCTGTCCTCAAATTTCAGTCTCCTGCCTGACCTTGCAAATTTGTAGGTATGGGCTAACTGGTGCTCTTGGATGTTTTGGATTATGTAGTAAATCAGTCTTCTGAAAAGGAGTCACAGTAGCACAACTAGAATTTGATGCTTTAGGAGTTGCCTAAATTGTATTTGTGATACAAGGGGAAGACAGGTTTGCTGTGTAAATAGACTGTTTAAATGGTAACACAGTTATATGCTTCCTGACTTCTGAACTCTTGCAGGAGAGTAAAACGTTTAAAAACTTTCAACACATGCAGCTGTAACAAGGAGTGACGTAATGGTTTGGCCAAATGTGGTGTGGGAGTTTGTGGTATGACAGTTTTAAGTATTACATTGTGTAGGAATAGAAGGATTCGAATCTGTGTGATAAATTGGTTTAAACAGAACATGGGTTAAATGTTCTGTTATTTCTGACCTCTTGGTTCATGCCATAGAGACTTTTCTCATATTTTATTGTAATGAAACTTAATTTGAAATTATCTTTTAGAAAAAGTCAGGGCTTGTACTGGCCTTCAGCCCAGACATCAATAATATGTTTGATTTTAAGTTAGCTGTTTCAAAACAAGGACGAGTGGGAAAAGGAAGCAGATGCAGACACTTAGCTGTCTAACAAGATATGAAGAGTGTATTAATTTTATAGCCCCTTGAATAGTTTGGAAGAAGTGTGAAAAGAATGCTGTGTGCTTTGAGTAGAAAACCTAAAATGGCATTTTTCTATAGAGGCTGTCTCACATTCATTTTCAGTTTATATTGTATTCTTTCTATGTAATGCAACAACTTCCAGCACAGTAAGACGGTATGATTGCCTTTTTCTTGTTGAAAACTAAACATGTTCTCATATACAAAGATTTAACAAGAGAGCTAATGTAACGCATGCTGGGATTATGTAGCAGAATGGGACTCATTGCATGTGAAGTCTCCATGTAAGTGTTTTGTGGTTTTCTTTTTTTTATCCTTGTAATTTTTTGTTTTTACTTTTTGTAGACCCTACTGGAAGCACTGACAGTTGCCATTACAGGTAAATGGTAGCCATCATATTGTCTGATTCCATAAAGAAATTGGAAAAGGAATTCGATATGTTGTACTAATTGCCATCTGAGATTCCTAGATGTGACTAAAACAGTAATAAATGCCCTGTTTGAAAATTTTAATGACAGTGATGAGAGTTTAGCAAACAACAGGGAATCAAGGGAGAAAACTGGATTCTGATCCAGAACTGAAGCTGTACAAACCTGAAGTGAGAAATGAGTTGTGTCATCCGTTCTTCCAGTACAGCTAGCAATGTTCTTTCCTATGAGGCAGCTCTCGGCAGAGCTGATCTGCAAGTGAATCATAGAATCATAGAACCAGAGAACGGTTTGGGTCGGAAGGGACCCTAAAGACCACCCAGTTCCCACCCCCCCCCGCCACGGGCAGGGACACCTCC
>JAVKLA010000062.1:1119829-1147070 GCA_034782735.1 Sagittarius serpentarius | reverse complement strand
GGAGGTGTCCCTGCCCGTGGCGGGGGGGGGTGGGAACTGGGTGGTCTTTAGGGTCCCTTCCGACCCAAACCGTTCTCCGATTGATTCCTGTGGGTCAGCGGTCTGAACTTGCTGACTGCTCTCCCTGAGGAAGTGGCAGAAACCTCGTTGTGTGAAGCATGCGAAACTAGCCTAAGCAAGACCACAGTAAATGTTTGCTGGAGAACAGTCCTGCGCTGGCAGGGAGCGCTGGGTGACCTAATGGGTCTTTTCCATCTGTAGAGTCTATAAATAACAACAGATGATGAAAAGAAAAAAAAAAAAAGGTGTGAAACTTGTGCAGGCATTTTTTCAGAAAGCAAATTGCTTTCCCAAAACAGAGAAAAAGCAATCTGAAATCACCCGAAGACATTTATTGAACCTTATCTAAGTCTGTTTTTACAAAATGTGTTAGTAATCGGCTGGCGGGGTGAAACCTCGGGCTGATTGACGTCCAGTGGAGTCCCACCACCGGCTTCAGCGGGGCCGGGGTTTCACCGCGAAGGAGGCTGTATCGGCTGGAGCTCCCCGGAGAGGACCTCCCCTCTCCACCTCGGCAGCGGGGAAGGCCACGGCACCGCGGCAGCGCCACGGGGCTTTCGCTGCCGGCGCCGGCGCGTTGCTGCAGGGCCCACCCGCGCGGTTTCCCGGAGGACAGAGCCAGGCGGGCGCTTTGCGAGCAGCGCAGGTGACCGCCCCGTCCCCTCGCCGCCCTGGCTCCAAGCTAACAGCACCCCGTGCCGTTGGCGTTGACTGTCTCTCGTTGACGGGCGGAGGTGAGGGAGCGCTCGCACGAGCGGCCCTGCCGCAGGCGCGGGGCAGGGACGGCATCCGGCGCAGGAGCGATGGCAAGCGGCGGGATGCGGGGAGGGGTCTTCTCCACTGGCACGGCTGGAGCCAGAGGTGTTTGTTCACTGCCTCGCGGCGGGGTGGGACAGCGTCCACCTGAGGATCCAGCTCTGCCTGGCCCGGATTTCCATCCTGTCGTGCCTGCGCGCAGCGTACGGGTCTACAGCTGGGAGGATAGCTGTCCCGGGGCAACGGGGAGCACTTCACAGACTCACAGAATCCTAGAACGGCTTGGGCTGGAAGGGACCATCCAAGGCCATCTAGTCCGACCCCCCGGCGGTGGGCAGGGACCCCTTCCACTCGATCAGGCCGCTCAGAGCCCCGTCCAGCCTGGCCTGGAATGATCCCAGGGACGGGGCTTCTGCCACCTCCCTGGGCCAGTGCCTCACCGTCCTCCTCGGAAAAGATTTCTCCCCACCGCCGGGGTCCTGGTGTCTCCCCAGCCACATCCTGAGGCAGGGGAGGGCTCTGGCACACTGGAGCGTTTGCGGAACCGCAGTTGTTTGGGTGCATTTTATCAACCAGAACTGAGAAATAAGCTTAGGTACAGCCCCTGCTCAAAACAGGTTTTTTGTCTCGTTTGCCACCCCAAAAAAGAAAGAAGAATTAGAAAAGGGTCACAGCTATTTTAAAATGATCTCACAAAAGAGCGGATAAGGGTGTTGCACTTGCAGTCTCGCTCTTGCCTTCTCACAAGCCTGCCTCTCCCCCTCGCCCGCCGCAGTAATCCCGCAGGACTGCTTTGTTTGGGTTGCTTGCTTTGTTTGGATTGGAAAATTCCAATTAGTTGTAGCTCAGAAATTGTGGCAGGAAAACTAGAAAGTGAAACCAGCCGGATACAGAAGAAAAATGAATGGCCCGCTTTCATTATTTTGCCGTCGATTTCAGACGGAGCAGATGTTCTCTCTTTTCTGCTTGTCCCAGAGCCGGCGCTCTTCACCCAGGCTTTGGGGACGCTCTGCCCTTGCTGGGCTTTCGGCTCTGCCTACCTTCCCTTTTGCAGTGATGCTCCTGAGGTTTGGGAACATGAGGACGACGGTGAGGAGAACTGGGAGGACGACTGGTGCGAGGGCGGAGGGCTGCGCGTCTGCGGCGGGCCAGCTGGGCAGGGGGACAGGGACGGGACAGCTCGGCGGCTCCCCAGCACCTTTTCCTGCCCGTTTCCCCCACCAGCCTCCTCCGCTCGGTGGCCTGGCCCCACGCTCCTCCTCAAATCCCCCTTGGGGGGGGGGATTTCTGTGACCCAGGGCTGCCCACCCTGCTCCCAGCCTCCAGCCCTGCTGCGCTTGCCGGGGCTGCGCAACCCCAGGATGTTCAAGAAAGCACAATAAAAAATAGGGCAGTGCTGAGCCACATCGTCTTTGATTCACGCTCAGTAACCACATGAGAGGATCCCATGCTTATAAAACTAAACTGCTTCAGCATTAAGAGGAATATTTATGAAGATGCTGCCAGCACAGCTGACCTGCTAGTCTTCTGCAAACAAACTGATTTCCTGATGTCTCCTCCCTCCCGCGACCTTCCTTTTTCTGCCAGGTTGTTACATCTTTCTTTTGTCAGCGTTCGTTCTGTTGTGTCATTTCAGGGAGCAGAAAGGATGAGTCCCTCCCCCACCGCACCCCGGCAGCCCCCCGGCACCCCGCGGCGTGCAGCGATCTCAGGGCTCCTTCGCTGTATCTGCCTGCTGAGTTTGGCGTCTTTCTAACTGCTCCCATCACCTGCCCACAGTTTTGGGGACGCCAGAGTCTACCTCCTTGGAAGTTGTCTTTTCTGGCCCATCAGAGCCTGTGCTTGGCCTCTCCTGCCAGCCCTGCTAGGGCGTGCTGCGGTGGGCCGGCTTCGCCACCTCTTCCCTCCCACGCTCTTCCCTCGTCCTCAGGCTTTTGACCGTCATTACGGTCAGCTTTGCTTTGCTTGACTCCAGCGGCTGTCAGAGAAGGTGCCTTGTGTGCTCCGACTCTCATTCGGGGCAAGAATTGCACTATACCCCCGGCAAAGCCCAGGTAGGCCAAATCCTACAAAATGTTCCTTAACTCTCCGGCTCGCAGTGCTTGTCTGAATGCCCCCCCCCCCCCCGTCAGAAAAGGAGGAAATAGTCCCTGGTGACCAGGCAGCGCTCCCCCAGCCTTTTCCTGTGGCTGGTTTGGGAGGTCATGATAGAGCGGAGTTTCCCGTAGCTGTTGGTCACTGTACGCGCCGAAAACTTCTCACCGTGCTGTGCGAGCTCCCCGCCACGCCCGGCGAGCAGGGGTTCATCTCGAGCGTGGTCCTGCCTTTGGCCAGAAGTTCTCGGCATTTCTCCCCCCGCCGCCACTGCTGTCGCCTGTTCTTCCTGGCCGTTACACCGGGTCCTGCCCCTTCCTTGCCCCACCTGGCGCCTTCCTTGCGCTTGGCCGCCCGCCTCCTCGCCCTGCAGAGAGGCAAGTCCAAGTTTTGCAAACCGTCGGATGTGGCTTTAGAACGCAGAGGCTTTCGGTGGCGCCTGCCCTGGGTTATCCCGTGGTTTTTAAAAAAAAAAGCTCTGGGCCGTTTCAAGAAAGCAGAAGCGCCAGGGCCCTGACCGGCGCGTTTTCCTCCCAGCCTTCTCTGAAATAGTTAGGCCCATCCGTGAGGATGCTGAAGGGGCAGTGGTTGTGACAGAAGGGTGCGTATGGCTGTGTGCGTATGCGTTTACGTGTGTATGTCGACTCCTTGTGCTCGACCAAGCGCCAGCAATGGGGTACAGTGAAATGAACGCACGCTGCTTGATTTTCTGGAAGTGCCAAGGGTCCTGCGGTTTCGTTTGGCGCTGCGGTTGCTCCGAGCTGGGGAATTTCTCCGTTGTCTTTTTGACTGTTTATACCCACTGGCAGGGAGAGGTTTTAGTGGCTTGGACCTGAGGGGCATGAAGAGGACGTTTTGGCCTGGAGGCCGGCAAAGCATTTGACAATAATTGTTCTAAACCGTAGTAATAATACTAATAGGAAATGGCTAATAGCGTTCAACTGTAAGCAGCGCGAGGGTGAAGCAAGCCCTAGGAAATAAGTGGGTAATAGCAGTGGTGTATGTTGGTGGACGAGGGCTCTCTCCCTTAGTTTTGTAGTCAGAGAATGCAAACAGTGTTCAACGTCTTAGAAAGTGAAACATTTTAAAACATTTTTTGAGAACGAATGCTGCAGGTCTCCCACTTGTGACAGTCATGTGTGTGATCTGGGGAGATCTGCTGGGACCCAAAGCATTTCGAAGGCGAGTTCCCTAATTAGATGTGTGCGGCAATGCCTGGCAGAGGGGTCAGAGCTCCAAGCAATGTTTTTAGTTACAGCAAAACAAAGGATCAATCACAGAGAGCCACCAAGGGGAAGATGCGTAATATTTGCATTATGCAGCCTTCAGGACACTGTAACGACGGCTCTGGAGCTTGCCCTGCAAAGCATCACCCTGCACGTTGCAGGCAGCGCTCGCTTCTCTGACCCCGCCAGCGAAGCTCTGAGTGATGCTGCCGGGGCCAAGTTTCGCCCCGTACCTTTAGGCTTCGGGTGCTGCTAATGGCAGCGACACAGAGGCCAGAAGTACAGGCGTTTTTCCCTGCAAAACAGAATTGGGCCCTTTCGCGGGAGGCCCCAGAAGCCCAGAAAAATCGGTTTCCGCAGCATTGTGTGGGCTTCTGCACGATGGAAGCCACACATATCTTTTGCTGACTTGTGCCCCAAGAGATTATGGTTTGGAATGTAAAATCGTTGACAGTAATATACATTGAACAATCATTTTTTATTAGGAGGTTGAATGGTAGCGGTTAACAAATTAATCAGGGAACAGGGATACAAACATACGCCTTTATAGCTTATGGCATGGGTAGAACCCTTTTTTTCTCCACTTAGTGAGCCGGTATGTTTTAAAAGGAATAAGTTATACGCTCATCATTTTTCTTGTTGTCCAAGATCCCAGCAACAAAACAGTAGGGAACTCCCATTACACATTTCGGCTCGAAAAGTATTCCTTTCTGCTCTCTGTAAAATGTGCAGGTCTAGTGATCCAAGTTAAACATTACTGGAATTTCACCATAAGTCAAAAACAATATTAATTTTGAGCCCACATATTTTTCTTCTGGTAGGGTATAAAAGTTTAAAATAAGAACACGCTCCAGACAATCTGTAAATGGTAGAGAGCAATGGATGAAACGAGGAAAGGAAAACAAAACAACGCGCACGTTTAACAACAGGGCAGCGGCAACGTCGGGTGGTATGAACTTTTTTGGTACGACAGCAGGAATGAGAGCTTTCCCCCCCCTCTGTGGGCTGGTTCAAAGGGAAGCGAAGGCTGGCATCATGCCGCTGAGCTGGGGCGGAAGGTTTCTGTCCGGCACAAATCCGTAGTCAGGGTTCCTCCTCGGTGGGAAGCACAGGGGGTGTTGCAGAATATGAGCGTGGCATTTCTGAACTCCCGCATCCCCCCTCCCCGTCCCTGGGCGGGAGACACCACGCTGCTGTTTGTCTGAAGTCGAAGGACTGCCACAGCCACCTTTTTCAAATTAAAATGGCAATGTAAAGTTTTGTAAATGTTAGTTCTCCTAATTGACGGTGGCTTGTGTAATTAAAATAAAATCACTAATACTTTCTCTTGTTTTCTGTTTTATCACTGAAGTTCATTTTTCAGGAACTCGGACGAGGTCTTCGTTTTCATGAAGACCCATGCTGACCTCTAAATATCTGATTTTTTTCAGTGAGCGTGTATGCCCATCTGGTTTGAATTTAGCATTCTTATGAGTCATTTCACTTTGATAGGAACACTACGCTATAGAAAACTTCTTTTAATATTTTAACATTTTAAATCAAACACTGCATAGTGCATTACCTAAGCCCCGCTACAGTTATGGAACCCGGTGGGTTACTTTTCTTCATCGGACATCGCGTTTGCTCTCTTTGTGAAAGAAATGTTGCCCATAGTAGAGGGGTCTACGACGCACATGTGTTCAAGTGTTTTACCGCCTTTTGCCACCACATCCTTTCCCAGACTTAATAACAGCCCTTTTGGAAACAGCCTCAGTGGAGGAAGGATGAGTGATTCTGTAGGAAGTAAGGATGTTCAGCACTTCCTTACATCTGACATTTAACCCGGGCAAAAGTGCTATATTTATTTTTCTATCAACACTGATTTTATTACTTATTATGTTCTTACTACATGCATTTCCTGATGTTAAAGATATATCCAGCTCTTTGGGGCTCTTTCTTTTTGTGCAGGAAAGCTTTTAAATAGATATTTTAAGAAACTCTAAGTGATTTGCAAAAGAAAGGGAAGGAAAAAAGTTATAAGCAAGCCATTAAAAGTACCGTGTTGTAGAGACCGTTCTATTTCAAAATAAAGTCTGAGTTTGCCGGTATGTTTTGTTGAATTGTAACCGAATCATCACATAATATAGAATGGGTCAGTTCCAACTGGAAAACAAATGGAATATTTTAAAGTATTGTTTGTTTGCATTAAGTGGAAATATGTTCTAACACGTTCAGACTCCACTTCCTTTCTTGACTATTTAAATACATTTTAGCTCTTAAGAAAATACAAAATAAAATAAAAAATTGATGTTTTCTCTGAGACTCCCAACTCAAAGAGAATTAGTTTCTGAGTGAGTATGAGTGAATTGCTTTAAACCAGATGAAAATTACAGTATGTGATATGGGAAAACGTAAGAAGTTCTTTTTTCCATAAACACAAACTCTTTAAGCATTCACTTATTTTAAGCAAATGCTTAGCGATTTTAGAATTTATGTGTCTTTCCACGTACATACAAATTAGACTGACACTTAAGTCTTTTCGCAGTTTATGGCCGGTAATTTCCTTCTTCGAAGGGTCCAGTTCTCCTCTCCGTTCTCTCAGGCTAAGCTGGGATTGAAGTAACAGAAGAGGGGACCTGACCTTCAGGTGATCTTTAGCCGAAAATGCATAGCCACACCATGAAGATGGAGCTTCATGAGGATTCAAAAGGATTTTTATTTTTTATTTTTTTAATACCCATATGCTAGGGAACATTTCGTGTTGACCAGGGGAGCAGAGCAGCTAACGGGCTTTAAGCAAGATGTCTTCACTGCAACGAAGCAAGTTTTTCAGTGCTATGCGGATCAGTCGTCGTGTCTGGGTTTCTTTGGTTGCATTTTAGGTAGGATTAAAAAAGGACAGGCCCATTAACAGAGGCTGAAACACAGTCCCTTCGTTTTTATCATTCATATCCAGCCTGGAACACAAAGAATACTTTTGTGGTTCACATTACTGACATCATCATGATGGAATAATGAAAGAAGAAAGGATTTATTTTTAAGTACAGTTCAGAGGTGTAGTGTGGTCAGACTGATGTCAGAATAACACACTTTTTAAAAATACTTAACCTTCCTCAGCCAGGCAGATAAATACTAAAGACCCTTTCTAATCCATGGCGGATGTTACGCTTTCCTTATCTTTCTCAGAGCAGAGAATGGAAAACTTCAGCCTTGTTAAGAAATCTAGGGGTATTATATTACAGAATTATAGTTTTGCCAATTTTCAATGATAATTCTTCACCGATTGCTGAGCTTTATTTACTCCATTTGCAAAGACAAAAAGTGAAATACTGTCACTCATTTGCTCAGTGTATGTACGCTGTGGCGACTGTTCATTTTCACGGGAAGAGTTCTGACATAAAATAGACATAAGAAGCATCTATCCCATCGCTGTGCGCGTGTGTGCTCCCTGCCGTCTTCCTTGTGAGGAGCAGGGAGAGGTAGTGGAGAGGCTGCCCTTGTGAGCGTGCAAATTATGAGGGCTGTTAAGCAAAACACATTTTGAAGGTCTGACATGATTTTTTGGGATAGCTTCATGCGGGTGGTCTGTTCTTTTTGGACATACCAAGTACAGTACCTAAACATCATCCACGAGGAGCAAAGCACAAAAGGCGTCCCCGCAGAGGATCATTCTGTGGCTGACTTTTAATTTCATTTCCAGTGTATCAAGGTGGGAGCAGGGCAGGCTTGCAGTTAAGGCACTGACCTGAAATGCTGAAGAGCGGGCTCCGTTCCTGATCCTGCTGCTGCAAATACCTCCCCTGCCACGGCGCGTGCTATTCGGGATACGGGCGAGCCCTGTGGTAGGTCCAGGTCTGACACCGGACCCCTTTTGCACCGACGCTACGGGGATGCGATGCCACGCGCAGGTGCTGCGCTTCGGCAAGGCCGGGGAGAACGGTTCGGCTCTTGCTCCCGTGGGCGCTGACGCAAGCCTGCGCTGACCCACAGCGCGGCTGGGGAGGACGTGCCCTCTTATCCCAGCCGGGGGCAGGGGGGCGGCTGAGAGGCCCTTTCCAAACGTGTCCCAGGTACCTTCTACGGAAGGAAACCGGATTCAGAGGCGGGTGCTGCCCAAGCCAGGCAGGCACAGACACCCTGCGCCCGGGGCTGAGGGGGGCTGTGCCCGGGACCCTGACCGGCTGGGCACGGGTTATGCTGTGAAATTCGGTTGAAGTTGCCCAAAAGTTGTTTGTGAGGAGACTGACAGCAGGTGGAGAGTGTGGTTGCATAAACCGAGTTTCCTCAGGGAGCGGGGTTAGGAAGGGAGGATAATAGCACTTCCCGCCCACCCGAGGGTGTTGTGAGAATAAAACCATTTCTGACGGCGAGGTGCTCAGGTGCTGCAGGGATGGAGCCAATGCAGATTCCGAGACAACTAAATTAACTTTAGCATCTTTCCTTCCCCTTTGAAGGCGCGTACTACAGACGGTTACTTACGGACATATTTTCGGAGCCAGTGGCTCTGCTGACACAGACTGTGTATGAAGTGTCAGCAGTGAATGAGGTGGGAAGAGGTGCAGATTTTGTCTGCTGAAACACTAAATGTGTGTGTGGCAAAACACAAGAATTCCTGCTTGATTTTCCGTGAGAAGAGTATGTTTAGGGTACAGCACTAATCCCTTTCTCCAGAAAGTGCATCAACTGAAAGCAATCAAATATACTTTGTATGTTTTTAATTGTAGTCTATTTCCTTTCCTTGAATTTCAAAAAATTGTGTGTGGGTCATAGTGGGGACAGCTTTGCAGTTCGGAACAGAACCCGGTTTGAGCCTCAGCTGTACCCCACGGGTTCCTCTTTCTGAAGAGCAAGGTAAGCGGCAGTGCGTCGTCAAAGCCCAGGCTCATGGGGAGCCCAGGCGCTTCCAACAGGAATCAGAAAGAATTTCGGAAGCTGTTCCGAGGCCGGCAGCCTCAAGTCTGCCGCTTCTCCACCGCCCGATGCTGCAGGGGACGAAACTCTGGAAGCGCCTCAGTTTTCCATTTCCAAAGCCGGGGCAGGGGTAGCCGGGCTCCTCCGCTCGGGGAAGGCGGCCCTGGAGAGGCCTGGGCACGCGGGCGTCCGCCGGGGGCTGCAGCTCTCCCGGGACCCGTCGAGGAGGTGCTTCTCCTTGTCACGGTGTGCCTAACCAAACAGGTCGCCCGCTAAGCCAGCAACGGCTCTGTTAGCGCCCGACGGCAGCGGGATGGGGAGAGCAAGGTGCTGCCCTGTGCTGGCTCTCCCGTGGTGACCCCCCTGCCTGCCAGGCGGGGGTCGTCCCCCGCTCAGTTTCCCACCTACTCTGCCCTTGCTGGGGCAACCCCTGTTGCTTAACGAACGAAGAAATTGCTTGGCCGGGAAGAAGGAGCTGGTACATCTTTGTGCTCCTCAGGGTGGAGGAATCCAGGCATCTGCTCCAGCATCTTTTTATACGTCTTCCCTAACGGCTTCTCCGTCGCCGGGGGGGGGGCGGCGCGGGCAGGAGCCTGGGTGGCTGCAGGCAGACGGGGAAATGGAATTTGGGTCTCCCACATGCCGGACGAGGACTCCTGCCACCGCATTACTGTATAAAGAAACGTTAGGGGCACAAAAAAGCAGGCTTGCTGCGCCTTTGGAGGAGAGAGGTTAGCCTCCGAGCTCAGGGGAGAGGAAGCCGTGGCAGGCACCTCTTAAACCCTCTTTCTCCTCGGTGTGGGCTTTCCTGGAGCGTCTCCAAAGACCGCTAACTCCCCCCACGCGCTGGAGCTCAGCACCCAGGGGAAAGGTCTGGACTCCCGTATCCATAACAGGCATCTCAAATTAGGTGGTGCGAGCCCTGGCACGCGGTGGTTTGGCCCTGCAGTGTCTGTGTTTGTTTAAAGAGTTATACGCTGAGCCAGATCAGTGCCTATTGCATTAGTCATAACAAGCTTTCAAGATTATAAATGGGGAAAGTGCTGAGTAACTTGTGATTCAGCCTTATTATGATTTCTAAGTACATATTACTAATACACTCCCTGCTATTACACTACTTCCCCCTCGATTTGACACCTACACCCGCTTCCCGCACAAAGCCGGAGCTGAGGAAGCTCCACGTATTTTCGGTAGCTGGTAGAAAACGCGAAGTTGGCTCGTCCTCCACTCAGCATTTCTATCAGCCTCAAAAACTCCCTTGTTTTAAACTGTTTACTCTGTGCTGAGATGTTTTCTTTAGAAAATGGTAGTGACAGAAACCAGCCAGTTTAAGGCAAAGCTGCAGGTTCTGCATCCGCTCTATGTGGCAATCAGTATTTTTTGCCTTTGTATTTAGCATGAGTTATCCGCAGGATTTTTAAGGAAGAGTGAAAATTGAGCCATCAGGTGGTTTCTGTGGTAGACGCTTGAATGTTTTATATATAAAAAAAAAGACAACTTTGTTTCTTTTGGCATTATCTTAGATGAAGTTAATGGTGGGTGGAGGCTTCCCAGGAAGGAAATGTGTAGGGTAAAAAATGAAATTGTGGTGGGCCGCCACCCTGTAGGGCCTTGGTGGAAACCCTGAATAATTATCTGAATGGTCTGGGTCATGGAGGTTTGGGGGTTTTGCAGAGAAGCGGAGTGTTGCGGAAAAGCCTGTTGGTGCACCTTCCTGTTGGCGAGAAGAACGCTGTCCCATTCCCCCCCAAAGAGGGCAAACCCTTACTCGCTGGAATTTGATTTGATCACCGTGACTTACGTGGAGACACCTGTTATGCCAAGAAGGGTCCCTCTGGAAGACAGAAAGCTTATTTCTGCGGCAAGGGCCTGGGGGCCTGAAGTGCTGGGGGAGGCTGGGAGCAGCGATGCCGGGCTCAGAGGGGTTCCCAGCGCCAGGCGCCATGCTCCTTCTCCCTAAATGGGGCTGTGGCAGCTCCCCAAATTGGAGGCAGAGCCCTGAGGCTCCCTCAGCAGTCGGCAGGAGGAGAGTGGCACCCGCAACCCCCCTGCTCGCCTTCTCCCGCTTCCTCGCCAGGGGCTGTCAAGGGACCCTGAAGTGACCAGGCTCCTAATTTAGGCGCCTCGGCTAGGCACCTGAAGCTAGAAGGGATGAGTCTGGGACCTGAAGTGCAGATTACATCCGTGCCAGCAAGCTAAGAAGCTCCTCTCCCTCCTCCCCAGCTCCGCTGAACACCCAAGATGCCAAATTTCTCTGGCATGGTCCCAGTTTGGGAACTCCGGCACGTGGCCGGAGACGCTGCCAGTTTAGCATCATGCTGAAAAGTCACCGTGCAGTGGGGTAGGTGAAGCTCTGGGGATGCTCGGGTGGACACCACAGTAGTCACACGAGGCCGGGGACAGAGGAAAGTTGTGGGTCCCCAGGCCAGAGCTGCAGCGAGGAACCTGCTGACCATGGGCGTGGGAAATGCCACATCCGCGAAAGTGAGATTCAGCAGATGAAAGCAATTTTTAGGCATAAGCACCGTAATAATCATGGCTTTCTCTGGAAACACTGGTGCTGTTTGTCCCCGTCGGCAGAGTGGCTTGGTGGCTTGCCCAGGAAGGAGGGAGATGGGTGCTCCGGGTGCTCCTTGGTTCAAGGGGCTTGAAAATTCGGCTTCTGTAGCCAGGTGAGTACTTTGGCCACCAAGTTCAGGCTGTTCTAGAGCAAAGCACCCCGCTGAAGCTGCACAGAGATATGCAAACCTTGCGGATCTGGAACAAGATCCTTCTAAAGAGAGCCTGTTTCTCTAATCTTACGGTGACGGGTCTTGACCGGAAGCGGGGGAACCTGTTAGTCTGGTCCCTGCTTTCAGGCATCTTTATAAATTTATTTCAATCTGCAGGTAAAGACAAAAACAACGTGGGAAGGAGGGCTTGGGACGCACCCTCTTTCTTCCACCGTTCCCGCTGCACCACGTGCGCTCAGCCGAGCCCGGCACTGGCCTGAGGACACCGAGCAAAAAAAGGCCCATTGGGAAAGGAGGCACAGGGATGCCTGTTCTTCTCCGTGAGTCCAGCCAGCCTCGGTGAGGAGATACCCGCACCGCGTGCTCAGCACCACCTTGGACGCTTCAGGAAGACTTTTCCCAGCTGCTGTCTCCCTGGGAGCTGGGAGTAGGTCCTTATTGCCAGGGCAGAGTGGTGAGGTGTGCCGAGATCCCGGCCAGGGATTAACTTTGGGCCACGCCGGAGGGGTAGGTGCTGACGTCGAATGGAGATTAATTTCACGCCTTCGCCCATGGTTTGTAACCACAGGTGGAAAGCGCCGTCAGCTCTGCTGCGTATGGTCAGTGTTGTACCTCCAACACGAATACAATCGGCTGGAAAAGACCTTCCCAACATCTGTTAAACGCAGACAAAAGAAGACACGAACAAAAGTGAAAATTACAGAAGAGCGAGGGGAAGTCACTCATTTGGAGTAAATCCATGCAGCCCTTGAAGGCTTTAGTGGTATTGCTCCGGTACGCAACAGCCGGTGGCCTGGGGTGGGAGTGCATGACGCGGGTCAGGGTAAGCAAGGGGTGGTACCTGAACCCGGCCTGTCAGCAGGTACATCAGTTGCTTCTGCAATTCAGAGGGACTGTGATGGTCACTATTTCCTGTGAAAAACAAGAGCTTTCCATGTCATAATTCTTGTTTCACTTTCTTTAAACGTTTGGATATTTTCCAGCGCTTCCTGGTAGCTGCCACTCTAATGCTGTTTCGAACAGAGACTTGCGTGAGTCGCTGTGCTGCCAAATTTAGAATTCGTCCTAGAAATGCCCAGGCTCTTCTTTCTACTCTTTCTCCCAGTCCCTTGGGCATTACACAAGCTTCCTCCAGATTTTATCCTGCGGTCCTCACCGTACCACCTGACCTCCTCTTTGTGGTGAAATCTAGTTATTACAAAACATCTTGACCTCTGAGAGGTTAAGCAGGCAAGCTTACATTAAATCCAGAGACATTTGGGTAAGCGCTTTCTGACAAAAACAGTTTTACGTGTTTGCAGTTCAAGGTCTGGTTGGAAGCACCGTTCATAGAAAACAGAAAGGCAAGAAATTCACATTTAGGAGCGGCAGGTTCACTATCAGGTTAAGGATGTGGAAGGGAAAATAATGTTAACGGTCTAAAGCATTTTTGCTTAAAGAACGTTCTCTCCAATAATTGGTTAGTTGTGTGCCTGTGGGGTACCATTTGACTATTTAAAGTGTTGTCTCTACTCCTGGATAAGACTGTTTTCTGCATTACGGGAGTGATCAGAGAGCCTCTTTGGAACTACCTGGGATAACGAGGTCAGCCTTCGTGCATGCGCTCTTCCAAGGTTGTGGCCCGCGCAGTCGGAGGTGGAGTACTGCAGGTCTTCAGGAAAGCTGTGTCTGTAGCCTGCTTCCTTTCTTCTTTGCTTTTTTGGAGGACATATCACAAGGCTCACGCTGTAAAGCCAGCTTCAGCTGGAAGCATCCTTTCTATAGATGCAACTTGTACAAGGTTTTGGCACCCTTATCCGCAAAATAATGAAAATTATAGACGACTTGCAGACTGTGTACTCAGCTGGGCATCCAGAGCTCATCCTGAAGATAAGCTATATCCATCAAAGGGATCTGAGGCTCAGCCCTGCTAATTGTGTTGCTCTTTATCTTGCCGCTTTATTTCCTCTAGTTTTTTCTTCTGTATGGTAGAAATCACGATGGCAATTTTTGGACCGGCGCAGGAGTCAGAGATCTGTTTTTTTTCCCACACCAGTGTTACACCTACAATGTAATAGGAACTGCAGTCTTGTTTGAATTACCATTGTGTTGCATTTGGATGCTGTTGTGTCTGGTGGTCAAAGCACTGGGAAAAGTAGCTCATAATCTGTGAAACACATGAACTACATTCCTGCAACATTTAGAAATACTTGGCAGAGAGAGAGTGTTGAGTGAAAGGGAGCAAGGCACCGTTACCTTCCCCTGTGGCTTGCTTTGTGTTATGGTGGCTAAGAATGCCGTTGCATAACAATTTTTAATTGTATTTCTTTTAGGCGAAGAGGCCAGTTGCTTTAGCATAATATTCTTTTTTTTTGTGCAGAAAGAACATGCTCACCACTGCACATCACTAGTCATTTCCCAGTACGTAACTGGCAGCTCGAACGGAGAGAACCTCCTGAAACTCACTGCAGGTAAAGAGGACTGATCCTTTACTAGGAAGACCTGGACTGGGCTCTCGGGTTTTATTACCTGTTACAACATTTATCCTCTGGGTGATCAATTTCTTGAATTGAAAAATGTGGCAATATAATAACCAATACTACAGCTATAAACATCCCTTTTCCTTGCTGAGGACAGAAAAGAAAACAAACCTTACATTCTATACTAAGCCCCACTAAGACAGTTTTAAATACGAAAAGGAATAACAAATCCTAAGTGGGAAAATGGCAGAACTTAATACAGAACTGAACACTAGGGAATACTCTGTCACCGTGTCAGGCTCTCAACTATCCACGTCTTGGTGAGTTTATTTAGCCGATAGAGCTTCCTCCACATGCAGGGTACCAAAGGAGGCCTCGAACCCCAAACATCTCCATCCACGCTCCTACCACGCCCCGCAGGACGTGATGGGGTACCTCCTCACGTTATGCCGTAAAAACAAGTCTGACGGGCTGCAATACAGCGTTCTTGTTACTTTGGGCACTTGGATCAGAAAAGCCACCAAAAGGTACCGTTGCGACGTGGTGCCCAGGGAAGCCCTGTGCCAAATACTTCGTGGTACTGTGCTGGAGCATGTCAGGCGTGAGCAGTCTGCAGCAGCTCACGCAGGAGCCAGGCTTTCCCCGCGGTGGTACCCAGGGCTGCAGTAGCTGTGGGCAGCTCCTGGTAATGTCTAACCTAAGGTAGTGTCTGTCCTCCGGCTGAAGAAGTCACGGGTCTCAGAGGTGGGATGGACTCAGGAAACCGTACGTTCATTCTTCCATCGAAGCTCTGCGCTCATTTCCAGCCCGCTACTCATAGGTGATACTAATGTCCGATGATAGATAGGTAATTTATGGTAGGTATACGGTAGGTATACTGTTTGTGTCCTTGCGAGAGCCAGAAGCAGAAAGCCTCAACACCTTGCTTATTCCTGAAGGGGACACGCGTCAAAATGGCTTTTATTGTTACCGCTTTCTTTTAAACGGTTAAACTTTCTCCTCGTCTGGCCCCACAATTGCCCTGTGGTCCAGCTGGCCGGTACCTATCAGCAGTCCTCCGGGAGTCAGCCGGCAAAGCGGACCCTCTTTGCCTTGGGACCGTGGACCGGACCGTTGTCTGACGGATTTTCTTACCCAGGCTGAGACAGAGGCTTGAGCTGAGGGATGAGATGGTGTCAGTTCAGGAGGCGAGGTGTCACCATGCTGGGCTGGTAGTGGGAGGCAGAGGGAAGGGACAGGGCTGTGGACCTCCCACCTTTCCTCTCCTGCTAACACACACCAACTCTTCGTATTGGTTTTGTGCTTTCAAACAGACAGACAGACAGACAGACAGACATAAAAGACTTTTTCTTTAAAAAACCCTGTTATTGAGGAGAATAACAAGGGTAACTATCTTTAGGTAAAAAAGAGATCAGTAATCTCACAGCCTACATTACGGTACGTATTCAATACCACCTAAACTGTGCTGAATTGCTAGAAGAAAGCTCTGTTTATTCTCACGCAGTGGTTGAGATCTCCCTGTCTCAGGGCTCCGTAGCCGTGGGCTTCAGGGGCCAGCTCTGGTAACAGGGGTGTAACACTCGCCGCTGTGTTTAAGAGCATTTGTTGCTGGGGATTAGTAGTTTTCCCATAGCGCCCGGGAGCCCCGGCCACGGCGCAGAGCCCCGTTGCGCTCGGAGCTGCACGAACGTGCAGTGGTGTTGTCTTTGTAATGTTTCAGCTTGATCCGAAAAAAAAAAAAAGGAGCCTGTGGGAGGAAGGTTTGTGTTGGCCGTAAACCAACACGTGCACGGTTTAATAACATACATCTATGTTCAGTGATTTCAGCTCTTATCTTTTAATTAGAAGCTATAGGACCCTAACCCAATTTTAAACAGCTTACAAGTGCAGATTTTATAGTCTTACCTTTTATTTTCTTTGTACTGAGGTGAAGTAGCGAGAAAAAAATCACTGTTAAGGCAAAAGCCCTTGCAGTAACTATTATTCCTCAACAGATTACAAGTTTTTCTACCAGCTTTGAAGCCGCTGTTTCCAGGTCTACCTTAATTAATCCTGGGAACAGAAGGATTGACAAGTGTGTTTTGCTAGTTTGAGAAGCCCTATCCTTAAGAGGTCTTCAATTACATTAATTAATTAGTCTTATATAATTCAATTCACACAGCTGAATAGACCTAATTAAAAATAAGTACGTTTACAAGCTATCTTGTTACGACAGCGTTAAGGGTAATGAGTTCATTAAGCTCCTGGCGAAGACGTTATCAGGCCGAGGGGACAGGCTGCAACATGCTGAAGACACCGGCCTGCGAGGAAAGGAGGCTCTGCCGGCCGACCGCGATAGCCTATCCGCACCAAAAGCGTTTACTTAACGGGCACGGGTAACATGGGAGGGCCTAATGAGCCTGTAGTTTTAAAATGTAAGTAGGAGGCTCTAGCGGACACAGAAATTGCGTAACACTCACAGTGTACGCTCCGCCCTGGCTCGTGGAAGCAAAGAGGGTAAAAGTTGGCGGGTTACGTCGCTCCCCCGATTTCAAAGGGGTTTTCTGCTGGTAGATCAAGTCCTATTAGAACAGGGGGGGCCCGGCTGTGCTTAGTCATTGAAATAGTGTCCTAAGCTTGAAAGAGCCGCCACACACCCCATTTGTCCGAGTACCCCTTTTTGTGAGGTTGGTCCCCAGGTGCTCGGCTGGTAACTGAAACAAATAAAAGGTGGCTCCCGACACCGTTGTGCTGCTCTGCTTCTAAAATGGGGAACTTTCGAAAAAAAACCTCTTTCGGATCACAATAACATAAAAAGCTTTATGGTAATACTGAAAACGGGATTTATTTTATGATATGCAGGACCGATAATTGATTCTTTAAACGTTTGCTGTGTTTTCACATGAAACATTAAAATGTTACGTGCTGAACTGGCACACACAGGAAATTTTTAATATGCTGAAATAAAATGCGCTTAAATAACCCTCCACAATACTCTTGCATTCTTTGCTTTGCTTATATTGAGCACCAGCCGTCACTTTTAAGTTTTAATAAGTTTCATATGTTTTGTAGAGGAACTGTGTTTGGTTAATTCTAACCTTTAATTAGTAGCCTCTGGATTGGTGTATACCCCAGGCACGGGGATGTTATTAGTGTGAACTGAAAGCTATGTGTGTTACTCCATAACAGATCAAAACAAACCTTGTATGCTCTGACAGCATTTAAACCCCACTGAGACTTGGTGCAGGATATGGTTTTCCACTTGCAAAAGAAAATTGTAATTCACAAGCCTGTGCCAGATGTGGTCCCCCCGATACTTCAGCTTCATTACATACCTACCGAGTAGGTGGTCACCTAAGGTAAAGTCAAGCGTGCCCTGTTAGAGCATTTGCCAGACTAAATCATTTCTCCAGCGGGTTTTTTTTTTTTTTATTATTTTCTTCTGGTTTTTTTTCCAAAGAACAACAACAACAACAAACGTTGAAAGGACGTGCTGGAAAATGGCTGTTTAATATGAATAAGATCCTGTTGTTTCCCGAGAGGAACACAGACCCATGCTCACGGTCTCGGACAGAGGGAAGACTTAGAGGCTTAAAGGAGTCTGCTGAGGACTTCCCTGCTGCGGAACGCCGTCCCTACCGAGGACGCCGCACACCAAGTGCCGCAGCAGCACCAGAGCGTGGGACAAACCGCACGAAGAGGGCAGGAGATCCCAACAGGGTGCTTTGAAAGTGGGCTTCAGAGGGCAGTTTTTGTTAAAATTAGAGACGTTCCTGGAACCAAATAGAAGTGTCCCCTAAATGAGAGGATAAAGCCTATCAGTGGCCGCTCACCCCTGGCGTTTTATCAGCATGGAGATAGCTGGCACAAACGTCTACTACTACCAGACTGTTACCAGATTTTAGCTGGTCAGCAAAAACCACCTTTGTACAAAAAGAAGAAAACACCCACACGCCTCCCCCCCCCCCCGCCCCGAAAAAATGTTGAAACTTCGCATGGAAAAGAGAAACTTGAACCAAAAAACTGTACTCGGCCTCTACCCAAATTTACTTGGGAAACAGCTTTGGTGACCCTGCCTTGGTGTTTTTACATACGCAGCTGTAAACACAAGACCATCACTTACATGTTGTAAATGTTATTGTAACTTCCACGGTCCAAGAATATAAGTGAGGCAAGATCGTGGACAGACATTAAAATTAGAAGTGTTCCGTAACTGGAAAACATGGAATAATTTTTAGACTTAACCTTCTTCGGTAACTTTATGTAAATTGCTGTAAGTAAAAGGAGAGGTTTCTGGTTTAGGATATGCAGACAGCTTTTGCTTGTTCCAGGAGGTTTTATAAGCATGGCAAGTAATGGCTGCAAGTAAAAAGCATTAAGACGACTTAAAAAGAAACGAGGTTCTCCCTGGCTTCTGGACTTTTTGAGAAGGCTTAGATAAGCTTTTGGCTCTGAATGCCGTAAGGTAGTTACGGTATGGCTACTTGAAGCCACAGAAATCTTATCTGCCACCACGGTGGAAACCAGCCTGTGAACATCAGACGGTCAGTCACGTACTTACACGATCTATTTTTGGCCGGGCCTAACGTAAGCGTTGTGATCGAAGGGCAGGTCCCGCCAGCAAGGCAGCACGTGAGGGAACCGAAGCGCGCAGGCCGGCCGGCCGGCCGCGCCGCGCCGCAGCCCCGCACACCGCTTTCCTCCCCGGAGCAGCTCGACGGAGCGGTGCCTGTAGGCGCGGGTGCTCTCCGGCGGGATCAGGCCTCCCTGCCTGCCTGCAGCTTGGATTGCTGCATTGATTGTTTCGGTGCTTGCCTGAATAATTCCTCAAGAAATGTATTGCCGAAAGTACATTTCTTTTCTTCGGTAAAAAGCTCGTGTAGCTTTAGTTCTGTTGATGGGCTCCTCTGTCAGGAAAGTCAATAGCTGTCACGGCAGTGATTTAAAACCTGTCACACAGCAAGCCCTAGCCATTTTATTACAGTACGCAGTGCAATGTTATTTCTTTGTCTAGGAACACCACACTGGCGACCCGTTTTGAGCGACTGCCCCATACTTGTCTTTTCACGCATCTTGGATTTAGTAGTATCACACTCTATGTCCATGTAATCGAGGAAAAAATTGTCTCTCTCACTGGCAGCAAGAGCAAATTATTTTTCTGAACCTTGCTTTTAAGGGCTTCCAGTGCTAAATTTTGTGTGTGAACAAAGCAATAAAATTTGCAGGCCAACCTGAGCTAGGCTTTGAGGTCTGAGAAGAAGTCTGGAAAGCCAGGGTGGGTTTTTTTCCCCTCTTTTCCCTTCCTCTTCCTTTTTAATAAACAGACCGAGGCAAATCTTCCAACAGCCTCTGCAACGTACGTCTTTCTCTACAGGTAAACACCACAGGTCATTTCTTTCAAGCAAGTTACCTTCCTGAGATTAGACCCGGATTAATCTCTTCCTTAGAGGGGTGACTTTCAGCTCCTTGACAGAAATCTGAACAGCATAAAAAACCGGTTCTGGTCAAAATTACAGATCAGCTGGAAGTTCACATCGACTGCACAGGATTTCCTCTGGAGGACTGACTGACTGAATGAATGAATGAGAGCCATTTTATTTGTCAGTTATGTTGTTTGCCTCGAGAGGATAATAGCCAAGCAAATTAATCAGTGAAAATAAGCCACAAAACCATCAAAACATTCAGGCAAAACTTCACTCAAACTAACATGTTCAATGAAACAGAAACTTGGACTGGCAGCTCAGTGTTTTTACACTGTTTGTTGATTCTACTGACAGCTTTAATCATTGCTGAGCTGACACTCCGGTGGTACAAATGAGTAAATAAAACGTCAGTTTTGCTTATGATGACATTGAACACAACTGTTCAACCTTGACAGGTCTATATTTGTAGACAAGAGAATCACTTCTTTAGACTTCCCTGCAAGAATAACACAGCTAAAATCTGCACAGCTACCACATACATGGCCTGTAACCAATAAAAGTCGGTTGTTCTTATTTGCGATTCTTTGACAAGAACTAATGGTGTAATTTTTTTTCCCCCTCGGCAGAAGGGCAGACCAGCCGCAACGCGCACCCAGCTCCAGATCTCGGAGCAAAAGCCCCACCTCACCGAAACCGATGGGAGTCTCGCTATCGGCTCCTGTGGGCTCAGCGCTGGCTCTACGCTCGGTTCTAAGGATTACGTGTAACTCCGGGTTTTTCTGCAAAAAATCCTGTGTCAAAGAGGTTCTTTGTTTAAGGCATAACCTGAGTTGTCTGTCAAATGTGGGCCCCGATCCAGCAAAGCACTTAAGCACATGTGTAGCGTTGTTGAAACCAACGGGACTACTGCTCACATGCTTAAAGTCATGCGTGTGTTTAAGTGCTTTGCCGGCCTGAAGCCTTGCAGAAGTCCTCTATATCATGTTGATTTCAAAGCACATTTCGTTATTACGTCACCGTGCTGTTCTTGGCAGGGAATGAATTAATAAATGAGACAAGGAGAGGTCCGGCAGGAGCTGCTGGGGGAGTGGGACACTGCATTCCTTTCAAAACAAGGCCGTGGCAGTAAGTTTTCAGGACACATGAATCAGCCACGTAGGCAGTTATAAATAACGTGGAGCAGCCGGGCCGGGTGACATACCACTGCGCTACGTATATTGCAAGACCATATCGATACTGGGCACTTCGTGTTTTTAATCTTCCCACAGACTTGGCATCCGCCCACTCTCCAAGGCCAACCGGAGTCTGGTCAGTGGGAGAACGCACTCGCTCCTTCTCTCCGCACGGGATTTCAACGCTATTTCACGAGCTGGGATTGTACAGCTGGAGAATAGCGCTGTTGTTTATGCCATGCTATTGGCATGCAAGTGCTCTACAGATACGTTAAAGCCAAACTGCCTCCCTGGGGGCACAGTGGTAAGCATAGGGTTGGGCGGAGAGACGTGCTCGCTCTCAAAGCAGACGAGCTGAGCTCTCCCAGAGAGATGCTCTGTTGCATCCTGGGCCCTGTGTTGCCGTTTGAGTGCTGGAGTTAAAGCTGAGCTTCTTTCACACGCGCAGTCTCGTCCAGAACATGCGTTTTGGGAAACCCAGGAGCCCACCACCATGACGTGGCCGCCTTACCGGCAGGCAACCTCGCAGCCCACTGCTGGTGGGCTGGCTCGGCAGCCGGCTCCACGGCTGTCGGTGAGGTCTCAGAGCCATGCCCGTGCCACCACGTCACGGCACTGCGCTCGCCCTGACACCTCACCCGGGCTTGAAAGGTGCAATGGGATCTGCAGGCAGCGTCTGCTCGGCCGGGGATGGTGGCAAAGGCCAACCACGCTGGTTTCTCCCCTTGTCGTGGTCATGGGAAGCCTATCTAGGAAGGGAGCAGCTAAAGGGAAAAGAAAGGGCGCTTTGGGGAATAGGGCAGGAAAAAGAGGGCGGGTGTAGAGGGGACGAGGAAGGAGGAAGAAGAGGAGAAAGAAGGCAGCAAACAGTTGTTGTGTGAAGGCAATGCCCTGAGAATAGCTGAAGGTCCCTTTTGGGACCTTTCACCGGCTAACTACCAAAGTGAGGATGGGGAGGGGGGTGCAGCCGCGCTCAGCCGTGACGGCGAGCGCACGTGCTCCGTGCGGCGGGAAGAAGGTGCTGGGGGGGAAATCTGGGAATGGAAATTTGGTACTGCAAAGATTCCGGCCTGTTGTTATCTGGGAAGGGCATCAGTGACCCTTCCGCTTTGCTGGGATTGAGTTAGATACAACCTGTGTTGATCACACGAATGGTAGGGAATAACAGAAGCTATGGAACTTTCAAAGTTATCTTCACACATGATAAAACGTAGATAAATAGCACAAGTCTAGTACTTCTTCCCTTGGAAAGTTTCTTTTAAGGAAGCCACTGTGCTACAGATCCTGACAAGCAGCTGGAAGAAAAACTTCCCGTACTGTGGAGGACAGTGGGAAGAGGGGCCAAGCTCCCTGTCAGAGCCTCAGCTCCATACGCCTTTTCTGTTGAAATCTGCAAAATCTTGGTAGGAAGGACAAGTGATTTATTTATCATTTCATCTTGGAATTTAGCAGTTTGGCCCCGTTTTTCATTTTCTTGCACTCTTTTGATTTGTTTGCTTATTACCGATAGATTATTTTAATGCCATTCATGACCAGAATACGACAGATCATGTAATTAAATTTAAACAAAGTAAAACCAACTATGGTTTTCTAGTCGGAAAAAGGGCATGATTTAGATTATTTCCTTGAACTAGAACCCGGCGTCCCCTTTGATGAAAGTTACAGGAAAGCCCTCAGCAGCAGCTTAAACACACGCCGCCAAGCTCACAACAGAGAAGGAGTGCTCGCGCACTTTCGAGAGGATGTTTTGCATCCTGTTATTCCAGCAGCACGCGGCATTGCTGTTTTCATGGAGGCTGAACTGCTGCTTTTCATGGGAAACCTCACTTGGAGATGGGCTCTAAGCCTCTCTTCTGATGCATACATCGGACAGGGCTGGGACTTGGTACCACATGAGGGCCTGATCCAAAGCCCCCAATGGCGAACTCTGCGATTTCTCTGGGATTTGGATCAGTTTCTCTGGCTGTAGTAGCTGATATAGGAGGAATGTTATTTTTGCTGTGGTACTTGCATGAAGAATCAGAGCTATCATTTGATCAAGCTTGTTGCAATATGTTTGCTAGCAAGAGGCTTAACTTTTTTGAAGGATTTAAGTCTGCTAAACCATCTGGGAAAACAAAGATAATGCAAAATGTAATTTTAATGTATGTAAATGTAATGCAAAATGTAATTTTAATCAATGTCAGAAGTGAACCACTTTTTACAATCTGATTCTTATCTGCAGTTCTTACGAATAATGTACTACAGCTTTTACATTTCTTGTTTTAGGACAGCTACTTCCCAATGATTCTCCTTTGGGAAACGCTTCAGGAGGGAGGCAAGGAAAAAGAAGAGCCTGCGATAAGACACTACAGGATACGCGTTACGTTCCCGACGCCTGCCGCATGCAGCTCGTCTCTGTGCGCGCTGTTCTGCTGCGGCTGTGGCTCTGCCGGGTGAGGAGTGATCCCTCCAGCCTGGCCCCTGCGGTTCGTCGCTGCCCCCCTGCAGAGGCCAGCTCCGACAGATGGGTGTATCAAGCTTTTTTCTTAACTCGGCGAGCCTCAGTTTGAGCAATTTCAAGTTGCGGGTCCTGGCTAGTGCGGGTTTTTTTGTCTGGAGCCGCTCTGGGAGCACTCCCCAGGCAGGAGCTGCCTCCTGCAAGTGAGGAGGACCTTGCTCCCATGTCGTCACGCTTTGCCACCCCCGTGAGCTCCTTGGCCACGGGTTGCCTGCGCAGGGCCTTACCCATCCTGGAGCTCGCTGGCGAGACCAACTCCAGCCGCTACAGCTGCAGGCAGGGCTACGGTGACGGCCGCTGATCAAGCTGAGCCTGCGGTGGTCCCACCAGGCAAAAGGCCAAAGATGCCGACGAACTGCACCCTTTAAAAATCACTGAGATATCGAAACCCTGTCACCAGAGCGTGAAAAAAATCTCTTAGGATCCTCGCAAGGGTTTTAAGCCTCTGCATGAGTTGAGCCAAGTGGCTCCGTTCCAAAAGGTGCCTGGAAACTAGGGTTAGAGGCAGGAAGGGTTAATTTGGGAGGGGGATGTCAGTGCATGGACAGGCTGTGGGTAAAATTGACAGCACCTCCCAGAAAGAATTGGTTGCTATATAGCAGTAGAAATTGGGGAGGGCAGAGGTCTCCGGGGGGCAGGGAAGGCAACTCCTGCAGCCTGCAAAGCGCGCCGGGGCAGGGAGCCGGGGAGCACCTGGTCACTATTTACTGCTTTCCCTCGCTCTTCTGCCCTCTGCTCCGTTTGCCTGTGAGTGGTGATGGTGTTTATTGCTTTTCAAAGATGGCATTTCTTCTGCATGACACTATTTACTCTGGGTGTAGGAGGAGGTGACCCACTGATTATCCTAGCGGACCGAAGGAGCAGAAAGTCAAGTTTCAAGCTATTGCTGTGGCTTAAAAAACATGCAAGGCTTTTGCCTCTGGACATAATCAAGTCAACGTGTTCAGTATTGGTTTATGCTTAAAAAGCAAAGTAAAAGCAGATGAAGTGTATTTATAGGCTCATCAGCCAATGAATGGATGAAAGGGAAGAAGAAATTAATGGGAAAATGTCAGCCAGGATAGAGGAGGGACTCACTGTGAAGTTCATGTCCAGACCAACAATTTGGAGTTAATTCCAAAGACCGGAGTATCTTGATTTACAGTAGAAGAAAAATAGACACTTTATCAACTCTGAATTTAAAAATAAACCAGTAAAAAAAGCCTAGTGTGAAGGAGATCCTTTTGCCAGACTACCTCAGGCTGGGAAAGGCTAAGGGGCACTTAGGTCTGGCCACTTGCAAATGTGTGGCTTTGATTTGAAGCTCAAAATCTTAAATAGAAAAGGGAACATAGAAAGCAATGTTGCAACAATGAAGCGTAGGCTCCTTTACACTCCCCAGCTTCAAACAAACCTGGGTATAACTCTGAGAGCCATGAAGAGGAAAGAAAAGTGGAGGAGTAAAAGACCTCTTCTCTCTGTCTTTGTGCTTTTCTGCTCTGCTGAAATCGCTGCTTTCTGTGTAGGCAAAAATCTCATATTTAAAAGCTATTTTTGGCAACATGAAACACAGGGACAAGCAGAAAGAAGCAACAGCCTTGTTAATTGAAATGTGAGGGCAGGCTAGTAACACAAGATACGATCACCGAACCATCCCCGTTTTAAAAATTATTTAGGGAGTTGAGAAGAAGACTTTACATTTCATAAAAATCTCATTGTCTGATCTAGTCCAGTATTTAAGAGAAAGGGATATGAGGAAAGCAGCATAATGAAACCCAGCCCAAGGAGGCCAGACTAGAACAAAGGAGTTGCTGTTGATTTCGTGTCAAGCTTTGCCACGGTTTGACTGTGTGATCTGGAGCAAGCCTTTACGTCCATGCTGCCATCAAAGGTGTGATTGCAGCTCATATAATCGTGCCCTCGAGCTCTCTTTGCATCAGTTTAGCCATCTGTACCAGAGCCATCGTACACTTTTACCTCTTTTAAGGGCTGTAGCAACGACTGACGTAATCCGAGTTTGCAAAAGCTTTTGTGGTCTTCTGATGAAAAGCATGGAAATGCAAGACACTGTAATATTTCTGCTCGTTGAGCCTACTGATAGAGGCATGTGTCTTGCCGCTGGAGGAATCCTTTAATAAAACAAAATCCATTGCTCATCCACTTTCTTCTGGTTGCAAAACTATTGCTGTGAATTGACGCAGGCTTAAAAATGTAAGCCAGAGCACAGAGCTGAGCAATAATACACATATATATATGTTCTTGGCAGTGCCTTGATGCAGATCAAGACCGCGATCTGTTTAACGAATGTATATTATTTAATGCTCTCATCCGGTGTTGATTTAAAAACGAACAAATTGGAATATTTGTGCACAAATGGCAACTAGGGGAAGATGACTCAAAACCAAACTGTTCCCTTAATTCTGGTAGATCTCAGAGCTAGAAACAGCCTCTTGAAATGGCTTTAAATGAGCCCGAGTGGAGTTTACACACTGGTGTTCATAATAAAATTCATGTTCCAGAAAAGTAATAACGGAGAACACACGCACAATAGAGGCTCAGTGCACAAAGCTTGTAATGTATAATTTGCGAGGAATATTTCTTTAAAAATGTAGAGCAGGAGTATCACTTATCGTTCCCACATGGAACGAGTGGTGAAAAGGTTGTGGAAATAATTTTTATTGTTATCATATGTTTTCCCTAAATGTTGCTATAGGAGTAAACCTTTTTTGGTATTACTTACAATATGCTATTGTTTGACATCCAACATTACACTTATGTTTGAATAGCTTACCCTTGTAGCATCCTTCTTTTCCTTTGTTGATTAAGTCTGAGATAAATATACCATTGTTTTCACGAAGACTTAAAAACTATTTGGTCTCCTGCTGGGTGACTGAATATTAAAAGAATGGCAGGAGCGATCTCAGTGGAATAACCCACTCAGACAGTTGCTCTTCAGACGGAGGGATCCAGATGCGACGCTCTGATCCAGTTTCCTTCAATTCCTGTGCCCGAGGGCGGTGCACTCAGCTCCTGGGGACACTGGCTGGCTGTATGACTCTTGCTGCTACCCAGCCCCATCAAGAAGGAGGAATCTGCACCTGAAGCAGGTCTACAGGATTTGGGGATGAGAAAAACTTCCCACAGCTGGTTTCATTTGACCCGCGTGGCCAAAATGGATCATCGTGGGTCTTCCGTGAAAGCTGATCAAGAAGGTTCTGCTGAAAAATGCGTGTGCAAGTCTCTTGCAGAATGTATTTCAAGAAAGATTTTAGAAAAATGCGACTCAGAAATGTAGGGGAGGAGGTAGCTTTCAGTGTTCCATTTTTATGGTTTTCAGGGGAACACCTGAAGTTTCAGGAAAAGAAATACATACTTTCCCCCCCACCCCCGAGAAAATCTCATTTTCTGACCATGTATTGCCACTTCTATGTGAATGGCATAGCAAGCCACAGTTTTATTCTTTACGAAACAGCTGCAGTAAGCCAGGCAGACATCCTTCGCTATGTCCCAGCTGCCGAGAAACAGTTGAGTTCTACTGATGTTGACGGATATATGATACCTAACTTTATTTTTAAATATATTCATCTCTATCAAAATTTAAGAGGTCTGGGACCACCTGACACAACTCCTCTTCACTCTTCTCAATGTGAGAACCAAAAGTGCTTTTCTTGTGCTTAAAGAGCTACAATGCATAAATGCAAAGATAAACAGACATTAAGATACAGAGGTATGTAGAGGACTCAAGTGTTTTAAAACCTGAGTGAGTCCCCGAGGGCTGTAGAAGAGGCTGGGGCTCTCAAGGCGCTGGTGGGATCACCAGATGAGGTGCAGTGCCAGGGCTGTCACAGAATCACAGGATGACTGAGGCTGGAAGGGACCGCCGGAGTCCTAGGACAGGCTGCCCAGGACCGTGCCCAGGCGGCTTTTGACATCTCCAAGGACGGAGACTCCACAGCCTCTCTGGGGAACCC
>JAVKLA010000062.1:921472-1119729 GCA_034782735.1 Sagittarius serpentarius | reverse complement strand
GAGGCTGGTCGGCGCTAGGGCGCCTCGGCTTCCCTCCGCCAGCCGCGCCCCCCGTCTCCTGCGCGCGCGAGGGCTGTGTTTCCCGCCGAAAACCTCGGGCGGCAGCAGCGCCCCAGCTTTGGCAACCGGCCCCGGGCTCCTGTGCGGTTCCTCCTTGCGCCGCCGGTCGTTGGAGCTTGTTAACGAGGGGGCCCTCGGGCGTAGCAACGTTATTAGCGAATCGTCAGCCCGTCGAAGAGTGAAAGTGGTTTTTCCTGGCTGATTTAGGGATGTGCAGATCTCCTTTGGAGGTCCCGCATCCATGTTTTATGTATTCATGCGAACGCTGCGTACTTGTATATATTCCTGTAGGATGACTTTGGGTTTATAATGTGTTTGATCTGAGTTAAGCCTCTCAGAGCAGTCTGAACGAATTTTTTGTCTCCTTTAAGCTAGGTAGTTGTCCCCTTGCTGATTTCTCGTATGTGACCGAAAGGGAGGGAGGAAGGTATTCCAGGGATCGCTAGAAGGGCAGCAGGGAATACAGAAGGGGGGAATGTGGGAGCAGAACGAGCGACAAGAAGTTAAAAGGCAACCTGGTGAGAGATGTAGGAAGTCAGACAGAGAGTGCAGCAGGGGGGAAAAAGCTTGAGCCCCGTTGGAGTAAGAGTTGTTTCCCACAGCTGCGCTTTCGGGGCTCTTGAACACCTGCAGTTCCCTTCCACTGTTGTCAAGACACAGCGTCGCAGAGATCAGCTTCGGGATTTCCTGCTCTTCTCACTTGCGATGACTCCGTCTCTCCATCTAATTGGTTATTTTGGGGCACTGGACACTAGAAAATCCTCTCTATACTTCGAGTTTCACTGCCAGTCAGCCATGATCTTTGAAGTCATTCACACCGTTTCCTCTTTCAGGCTCCTGCCGCTAAAGTGTACCTGTAGGAAACAACAAGCACCGAAACTTTCTGTTCTCTTCTCCCAAAACAGGCAAGGGAGCAAAGAACATTCCTCTTGAGCTTGGTCTGCTACATGTGATAGGGATTACAGCAGTGTCTTTGATGCTGCAGTGTCCATCTGTTTATGGAACCTCGGCGCGGTTTGGGCACAGGCGAAGCCGTTGTTTGGAGAAGCGCATGGGCGTAAGGTGACTGAAGGTCTGAGAAAGGGACAGTCCCACTCCCTGCTGCTACTTTAACTACGCCTCAGCGCAGCACGAGAAGGTGGAGTAGAGAACTACAGCCCTCGCTCTATCCCCTCTGCCCAGGGCCAGGATGAGCAACAGGGGAGTAGTTTGCATCCACACGTACCATCTCGTGCTGTATGGGGTTTGCGACGGGAAGGAACGGGTGGTAGACTGCGTGCGTGGCGTTGCTGGTTTAGAGACTGCTGCCCAGGAGGGGTAATGCCGCTGCTCAGCACTGTTCGCAGAATGCATCCAGGAAGCGGAGGAATCGGGACGGAGCGATGCTGTGCAGTGTTAAGATGCCGGTGGCATCTCAAAGCTGGTGCTTTTTTTCAGTGTGGCGGGTGATCTCTGTACGCTGGTCTCCCCGGTCGGTGTCCCACAAACACGGCACCTCGTCGTGCAGCAGGCGAGTAGGCGAGCAAAGCCCGATGCCTCAGGTGGTGCCCCGAGACACGAGGGGTGCCTATGGAGCCAGCCAGCCTAAACACCGGGCTGTGTGCTTTGGCTTACTCGGCAGAGGTACAGGCACACTCTCGCACTCCGTCTAGATTGATGCCATAGCTGAGCAGCTCCTCCTTGAGTCCCCGCTGCTCAGATCAGCCGGGCGCTGACCTGTGAGAGGTCCCACGGCAGGGCTGCTCGAGCTGCGGCACAGCCGAGCGCAGCCGCAAAATTGGATGGGTCTCCCGGGCCAGGGCTGCTGAATCTCGGTGCAGAGCGGAGCAGGGGTCTAACTCCAGTGCCATCTCCCGAGCTCGTCCTCCTCCAGCCCCCCGGCACTCGCCCCGGAGTCCAGCCTGCTCGCCCGTACCCCCAGAGGTGGTGTGCAGTAAGCATCGCCTTTGGGCAAGACGGCGGGCGGTCTCGCATTGCAGGTGAAGTAGATAAGGCTCCGGTTGCTTCAGAATGGATGGAAAGAATGGGATGAAGAGTAAAAGAATCTCACAGTAGCATTTCCTCCCATAGTGACGGTTTTCTAAAAACTTCGGAGCTATTTCTAAGTAATATACATATAAATAGCCCTTTTAAAATGGATTATTCACTGGAGATTATTTTCTGTCATTTTATAAATGCACAGCCTAATTAAAGTACAATTGCCGGTCTATTATATACCTGATTTGCCCATATCTATTTATGTTTTATTATTATGAAGCACAGTATTTTAAATTGTGAGTTGACTTCAGCACAGGGTTTATATTAATGTGTAATTGTTGGGTTTACCTATATTTGTGAGGAGAATTGTGAGATTTCCCTGAACAGCCTAACAGATATTTTGCATGAACTGATTGTCTGCCATTTTAAGCTTGCATAACTTCTTCCAGTTTTGGAAGAAATAATTGCAAAGCTTCCAGAATTGCATGCATTCGTTATGTATGAATTGGCACTTTTGTTTAATTTGGGTCTCTTACAAGGTGGTCTGCGCTCCCGCACGCTGCATCTTGTTCTTGCATATTTTGAGGGAAAGTTTCTATAAAGCATCAGTTAAGTCAGTGTAAAATATGAGGCAGTCTGCACGGGCTTGGGGCTTCGGAGGGTAGGGAAAGGACTTAACTCCTTGAAAAGGAAAGCTAAACTGATCAGCAAATAGAAAGGAGAAATATCTGGATGAATCTGGAGTGTAAAAAGTGACTAAAACTGGGTTCTGGCAGGTTTTATTTCTGTTGCAGTGGGAGGACTAGAGAGTCACAAATGGATGTAGAAATGGGAGCCCCAGGCAAATGTAGTTCCCTCGCGGTGCGTGATGAGGAAGGCGGGTGAGAAGCCCAACGTCTGCGGCCTTCTCTGCAGTGGGAAGTTTTAGAGCTGTTTTAGCAATGTGGAAACGGCGTTGGTGCTCAAAATGGAGCAAACCCTGCTGTGGACAGGCTTCGGGGGCTTTCACAAGGCGTCACGGAAATCTGTCCAGAGAAATAAACGAGTCACACGACAGTCCAGACAGGCTGCGGGCCGGAGCCTGCAATGGGAAGGTGCAACCAGCGCAGAACTTCCCGGACTTCAGTGGGATGGTGTCATAACCCGACCACGCGGAGGGCTGATGCCTTGGTGAAGGCTCAGGCTGTCAGGCAGGCCTGGATCACAACAGTGCCCAGATCCGCCCCCGGCTGCCTCGCTTCTGCCCAGCCCTTTAACGTGAGCGTAGGTGCAATACCAGACCAATGTCCGTAAGACAAAGTTGGCGAACGGGAGATGGAAGTACCCATTGAGCTCCAATAGGGAGAGAATTAAACCGATCAAACATCAAAATTGCCAATATATGTATACTTTATTAAGCATCTAAATACTTGCTAATGCTTGCTATGTTGGATTTAACAGATCTAACTCTATTCAAATAACACTGATAAAGACAGTTGTGTATTCAATGGTGATAAGAATAATGATAATACAAACAACACAAGAGCAATTAAGGCGACCGGCAATGTCATACGGAAAATGTCCCTGGCCGGGAGGATGCCACGACATTAGTGAGATCCTCAGCTGGCTCTGTGCTAAAGTCAGCTTTTACAGAGCTGCTTTACCTATGTGCGATTACTTGCAGCTGTGATCCGAAAGCAAACCACAAACCACAGGCTGGCTTCCGTAGAAGTACGTCAAGTTCGGAAAAGCACATCAGTTTCCGTCCTTCAGAGCCAGGCGCCTGCTGCGGCAAGAGGCTCGTGGTGTCCTGATGGCGATGTCTGCAAAGGGGGGGGGGGGGCGGTCACCGCTGGTCACCACGGATGGCTCGGATGTTCTTTGCAAATCGGGATTTTAAATAGGGTGGGAGAGGATTCGGTGCAAGGAAAGACCTTCGATCAAATGCTGCGAGTGAAAACAGGCCACCTTAAGGTGTGAGAAAAGATTCATTCCAGCTGAAGAATGGAACTACAGAAAGAAAGAAAGAAAAAGAAAGAAAAGAATAGCCTAAATAAACCCTTAAGAAATGCAGTAGCAGTGTGGCAAGAGACAGCAATCATTCATTTGCAGTCCCAGTGCCCAAATAGCTGCCAGAAATGCTGCACCCTACCTTCCACTGGAGTAGGGACTCTGAAAAATAAATGAAACAGGAGAGTTTGGGAGAGGCTGTGATTCACACCCTCTGCATGTACGGCTGAGGGCTTGGCTCACGTGTGCCCCTGAGCCTAATACTGAGGCGGAACACTGCAACCCGCCCAGCTCACTACCCACCATCACACGCTGGGTGTACACTTACACCAGCACTCACGGGAGACCCGTGCTCTCCGTGTCTTCCATGCGTCAGTCATGGTGCATCTCAGGAGCTCACCTTCCTGGGGAACTGCTGTCCGTCCTTGGTGTAGGTACCAGGAATTCAGCACAGTCTCCCTCTTTTCGTTCTGGCGAAATACCAGACCCTTACACTACCGTATTAGCCATGGAGTCAGATAATACCTGACCACTGCGTCTGAGTACCTACTCTAAATATTATTGCGCAGGTGTAAGATCTCTGTAGGAATGTTAATTTCTACCTTTTCCCCTAAGACAGCAGCTACTGTACTGAAAGAAGGAGACCTCCAAAATTGCAGTTACTTTCCCTTTGTGTTGCCTTTGGTGCACATCTGAATTTCAAAACCACCTTTTAACCAGCTGTATATAAATTACCTTTCCTTCGCCACCACCTTGGTCAAAATGAAGTCCATTTACAAGTTCATATTTTCTGCTCCTGGATATTTTACCTTTTTTTTGCTGAATTATTGTATCGTAGATTATTATCCTGTCACCACCTTGAAATGCCTATAGCAGCCTTGGTAGCAGGCTGTACTAAAGAACTGCAGGCAGGTAGTATCCGGCTTGCCCCAAGAGCACCAGACCTGTCATGGGAAACGAGCATGCAGAAGGCCCTCCCCAAGGGATCCGGATTTCTACCAAGACTGTGTTACATGACGTGTTGTTGACACGTTGGCTAATGACTAAGGCTGGTCATGTCCTGGTCACAGCTGGCGAGTAAAGCACCCAACTGTCGCACAGTACTGGCTCTCGCTTTTGTTTCAAGTTTCTAGATTATGTTGGAAGCAGGTTAAAAATGCAATTAATTGTTACTTCTCTTTGTAAGGGGTGTGGCATGGGAGTGGAGCGAGTCTGGTTGCAAGATGAGACATTGCAGAGATCTGCTCAGTAAAACACCGTGGAAATAAAGCATTGCTCTACAGGTGGATTTGGCAACAGGGAAGGTTAAGAATTCACGCACCTCTTCCCGGAGTAACCTGTGGCAGCATCATTTCGCTGTGCTGTGCCACATGTCGCTAACCCCTGTGCTCTCCACGCAAGGACACAGGGCAAGTGACTGGAGAGGGCTGCGCTACTGGGTTGCTGCAACCTGGCACGACGCAGGAGAGCCCCTTCGAGGCAGTCCTCTGCGTTTCTGCAGCCTGGGGCTGCGGGTTCTCTGTGCAGGATCCTGCAGGCCAGCGGGTCCGGGTAGCTGCCTGTGCTGGGGTCTTGGGTCTGGAAGCAAGCGAAGGCTTTTCAGGCAAAAAGCACGTGAGGAAGTTACAGCGCTCGTTGCAGGTGTTTCCCAGTGCAGATCCAGGGACACAAGAGCATTCGTATGTAGAAGGCAAAGTATTTGGACGAAAGTGGTGCAGTGGCAGGACTGAAGCTGACGGGGTGTTGGGCTCTGCTTTTGAGTACAGCTTGTCTGACAGAGAGGGCAGAGAAAGGCAAACAAGGGGGTGTGTGGTAAAAGGGCAGAGAAACACATGGAGGATGAAACAGGTGGGAGACCCCTGTTCAGTGAGAGGTTTGGCTTCTTTGGTTGTTTTGGGGGTTTTTTTTTGGCAAAGGTTTCTTGTGGCATTGAAACAAGAGTTGACCCAAAGGTTCTGCCAAGGCAATGGTCAAGGGTGGGGACTCACCTGTGAACCACTAGCAATGCAGGAGTGAGACTAAGGATCTGATAACACTTCCAAGATCACAAATCAGACCTCTGTGAATGTACATTCCTTATAAGAGTAATCCTATGGGTAGGATTCTGAGCTGGGATGTTGACGCTGAAGTGAGTATTACTGTGAGCAGCGGTGAGGGCCGTAGAAGTCAGGCAGATACCAGATCGATGGTGCTGTGAGGTGCAGTTCTTGCCCGTACAACAAAATCTTCCCTCCAACAAAACCCTTCCATGAACATGGTGGTTGGCATCCATCCATCCTGACAGCCGGAAGGATCGGTTTCTTTCTTGTGTCATTTACACAGAACAAGACAAACGTGCGTATGTATTATTAAGACACTGGAAGGCAGATATAGTGTTTGCCACATTCCTGGGAGCTGATGGCTGTTTAGCTTTGCCCAGCAGAGAGGGATTTCCCCGGCTTTGCTCCTTGCCCAGAGCGGTGATTGTGCTGGCTGTAGTACAGTAACACTCTTCCTGCGTGTATATAAATATTCCCTGGCTGGGGCTGGCTCATCACACAAGATGGCAATCTGCGCTTCCCTTCCCCCGCCTCCCCCCCCCATCTCTACCAGCACAGCAGATTCCAATAATAAACCCATCACTGTGAAAGCCAGGTGTCATCCACGTTCATTTGCTGCAGTGTTTGATCTATCCTCTGCTTCAAGATACAGGTTTCAGAGTATTTTATGAGATGCACTTCACAGCTTTGTATCATAGAAGACATTCTGCAGCATTTTAAGGCTGCGTTTTATAAAATTTTATCAAATATTATGTAGAATATTTTAGCAATAAGCCCTTTTTTAGGGGATCAGTTCCAGCACAAGCTTGCATACATATGAAAGTGCACAGAGAAAATGTGAACATCCTCAAACCGCTGTTAACACTTAACCTTCCAGAAGATCTTTGCTGGGCTATTTACTTTGTGACGGAGCTTGTGCGGTCCACAGGGAAACTAAAATGGGATATAAGGTACAGCGACTGCTTTGCTATGGCTATTTAGCTTTACAAAGCAGAGATGCCTCAGTTCGTCCAGTGTCCTCCGCACTGCGGAGCAGCCCAGGAGGGGTCATGGGCTGAATAGCATCACCTTATTCCTCGCTGGGCTCCCCTCGGCTTTCCTGAACAAGCAACGTCTCTGTTCCCAGGTCTCATCAGCCACTGGCACACCCTCCACCTGGCAGACTGACCGTACAGGTGCATCTGCAGCTCCGACTCTTCTCATTGCTATTATTTGTCTTCCCCGGTGCCACGCAGAGCCGTCACGTGCTGCCAGCCCCCGCACACCCGCAATCCACTGCCACCCCTCCAACCTTCAGACACCCCCAAAGTACCACCAGAGCTCGTTACATCAGAGGTCTGGGCATCAGACCGTTAATGTCCCCCAATGGTGGGAAGAAATTAAGAAGTGGCACCTGAAAACTGTAGGCATCTTCTTTTGTCACGAAAATGCAACAAAAAACCCCAGACATTTTTTGTTAATTTTCTCAGCTTGTATCTAACCCCATGCACAGGTAAGTTCCATCTCAGCTTCTCAGGGCCTAGGGAGGGAAGAGGAGGATATCTGAAGACCTCCTTGTAGTCACAGGACAACAAGGCCCGGTGCTGAGGGGCAGCAGCGCTTCTCCTGTCTTTTGATGATGCTGGTCCTTTCCGAGGCCTGGGTTTCAGATCTCGGGGGCCGCGCTCCCCTGGCTCAGGCAGCTGAGAAAAGCCTTGCCCGAGAAGTGCTGCGGTGCGGGAGTCCCTGCACGCCTGCGGACCGACATCTCGGACACAGCACGTCTCCATCTGCCACGAGAGGTCACTTTCTGTACGGCTCTCTGGAAGAGACAGACCAGTCCCATTTAGCAAAGTCACTATGAAATATTCAACTTTGTCTTTAATTTTTCAAGTCTTCTCCCATTTGTTTAATGGAAGCTGAAACGCTGCCGTCACTGTCAAGCCCAGGAGCAGTGTTGTCTTGCCAGATCTTTTTGGGTTTACAGAAAATGGCAATATTCATACTTGCATTACAGCATCAGAAAATAAAATTGAACATGGCATTTACATTTGCAGCATGAAAATTCAGATCACTGAACACAATGTGGAAGTTATTTAAGGTCCTAATAATCTATACTTGCACGCTGCTGGTGTTGTGTCATGCCAGTTGTTTTGAAGGATGAACAAACTCTCTTTAGAGTTCCTGCAAAGGAAAGGAAGAAAATGCCGAGAAATAAAACGAACATACTCCAGAAGAAATCCAAACAAAAGGAAAGCTGAATAAGGAGAAATATAAGGTATCATTTTCCTCCATTAACCAAGGAAAAAAACAAACCCAAAAACTTCAGGGGTAGTTTTTGATAATTCATTCCTAAATTGCTTTCCGTCTGTCATTTCTAAAATTTCTGCTTTAGTAACTTCTTCCTCAGGCATCAGTTGCTAGTCATTACTTGGTTATGTCAATGAAAACAAGAAAATCCTCAGGTAAAAAATTTCTCCTGTTGGAAGACAATAACAAACCAGACCTTCTTCTCTAATAACACTGTAGCAGAGGATCATGAAATATGGAAGAAGCACCTTAAAATAAAAATTGCACTGTATTGCATGTATGGTCATCATGTTTCAAGCAGAGCTCTGCTATGCTTACAGAGCACTGAGCAGTTGTGAGCTTTGTTCATCTTCACAATCCCTGTAACTTTGGGGAGAAATTGTCTCTGAGCTAGCAGAAGTCCAAGGAAAGCATTTTGAAGGAAATTGTCTCTCATTTATTAATATAACAAAGTGAGTCTGATGGCTTAAATCAAAGAACAACTCTGGCAGCTGCCGAGCTCTTACAACCACGATTTTAAATCAGCGAGGAAGGAAAAACCCTATATATAAGCTCCGTGACAAGCAGGAATCTGTAAAGTCAAGGATGAGGATGGAGCAGAGGAGGGACCCGCAGATACTGGGAAGGCAGGCAAGCAGGAAGATGGCAGTGTTACAGATGAGGATGAGTAAGCGATGCTGTGGTTTTCACAGCACACTAACGAAGAACTAAAGCGAGTTAGGCAACACAGTCATTCCAGCACACTTAGGCTTCTGTTCTTTACACTGCTCTCTATTCTATATGAATGTCCAACCCCAGTTAGGCTTTTTGATTCCGCGCCATAGTCACCGATGTAAAATACAAGTAGAGTATACTTCAGGAGCGTACCCTGGTAGGTCTGCTGATTAGCTAAGGGTCTTAGGAGAAACATGAGGGATGGTCATAAAAAATGTCAAAACCCTCCAAATTAACAAGGTAAGTAATTCTGTCCCGAAACTGGGAAGTATTTCAAAGCTATGGGAAGTAAAAAGTGTCACTCTCATTCGGCAGTTTTAAGATGAAAAATACATCTTAATCTTTCAAAAAGATTACATAAAATAATTGCTTTAGACAGCTTTGAGGAATTCTTTTGGCACACTTCTACCGTTTCTGTCTTTCCAGACTTCGGTTTCGGCTCAGGAGAAACTCAGTCGCAGATGCACAGCTCTGCGAGCTCTAGACCCCTCTCCTGCTCCAGAGACCGGATCAGGGAGAGCTCCAGCTGGAGCCAGGCTCCAGCGCCCCGTATTTTGGGCACTGAAACCGACCCTGGCGCCCTGCCCTTGTTTCACAGCAGGTGCTGCCCCCGGGAATGGCAGCCGAGCCACGTGTGAGGCCAAGAGCCCGAGGAGGTGGCCAGCAAGGAGCACCCAGGGTGCTTCAATAATTCCAGAGTCAGGGAATTACAGAGGGGGTTGGAGTTGTAATTTTGGTTTTATGTGCCTAATCTCTGCTTAAATTCAGGTGCCTTCGAAGATTTTAAATCTGTCTCAAATTTGAAACGCGCTGCTACAAGCTCTTTCCTCACTGCCAGCTGAAAAGCAAGGGCTCTGGGAAGTTGTCTGGGGAAAGGTAAATCTTTTCTATCACACTGAGCTACTGTGGATGCCAAATAGAATGAGGCAGCTTTAAAGGATTTTCCCAAGTCAGCTCAGAAAAAGTGATTATATAGGATTTATGAAGCAGCTTCTCATAAATCTAATAATGACTCACCATTGCCTCCACTTGCTAGATTACTTAGCACTGATTTGGATGCTCTGGGTAGAGCAGCATTGATAAGAAGCTGCGCGATTTACCTTGAGGTGGTATTTCATTCTCTGAAGATAGTTCACATCTCTGATATCAGAATGAAGGAAAATAATGCTTGCATCACAGAAAGTATAAGCATGGTATATTCAAGAAATATTTTTAAGCTGCTCTTCTCAGAGCTGTTTCAAATGAATCTGGATTTCTCCCCTAAACCCTGTGAGAAGTCAAGAAGAGAGCCAAAATGCCCCGAGCAGGTAACTGATCAGAGGGTCTCTTTAAGGTGAAAGAATTTAGGAAGGTATCACCTCCAAACTAGTCTGTCTGCTCATCTCACCAGGTTCAGCATGACCACACTTCATCTGCGGCATTGTGAAAACAGGCAATTTAGACTAAACTGCTGCTGAAAGGTGCTAAACTAAACTGCCCAACTTTGCGCAGGTGCGGATGGGTGCTCGGATGGGTGCTGGGTGTCTGGCTCCACCTGGGTGGAGGCTGGCAGGGCAGGGCTGGGATGACAGCTCCTCCGTCTGACCGCAGTCTGAAGTCTCAGCTCCAACGTCTACTGCCGTGGCAACTGGACAAAAGCGTGATTCATCAAGAGGCAAAATAGCAATATAAGCAATATCTCAACATATCAAGGTCTTAATGGAAATAATTAAAAAAGGAAGCATGATTACTAAGAAAGAAGAAAACCCCTGTTCTGTTCCTGACCAGTACTATGTTGGAGGGTAAACGTCCTGAATCCCATTGGGCTGGTCTTACAACCACTGGAAAATCCTTTTTCAGAAACACCTCCTTCTTTCAAACTTAGTAGCAGTGGAATATGTTGGCACAGCCCAAAATACACACGTGAAATCTGAGTTCTACTGTGAAACGTATTGTGGAAGAATGACCTGGGAAATTTGCATGCATATTGTCTTTCATTAATTCAATATCAGATTCAATACATGACAAATTCAAAGATTTATTCCAACTAACAATCTTGAAATCTTAGCTGGGCTCTGAAATTACTGACTATACCGTCATTTGTAATAAAAACACAGTCTGAATCTAAGTGTCTGTTGATACTGTGTCAAAGAATTCAGGGGCTCTCCTGTAAACACTTTCACCTGTGAACAGAACATGTCAGAACGTAGCAAACTCCGTTCTTCGTCAGAACCAAAAATGCAAGTATGTTATCTAGCAAGTATGCCTCATGGGAACAGCTCTCTTAAATGAAAAGCAAATATGTGAGAAGAGTTTAAAATTTTAAAATCTATCACATCATTAATATAAACAAATTTGTGGTGTTCTCTGAATAGCTGTTACATGAGCAGACTCATACACAAGCAGCAGGAAAGTGTAAAATTATTCCTTTATTGTTAGAAAACCTTTGCCACTTGTCATGTGAATAAAGAATTTTCTCTGTTTTACATGTTAAAACAAGCTTTTCTGGGACCATATTATTATTAGTAAATAATTTCGAATGCAAAGATCTCACTGTGTAGAATATGTGCATCATCACTATTTGGGGCGTTATGAACACTGTGTGAATAGTGCTAATACAATAAAAGAGAAATCATGATTCATTACCAGCTTCATGAGGTGTGGGATTTACCAGTGGATTCAGTCAGCGTTTTGCCTTTCTCCCTGGAAAGCTGTAGGTGAAAGGAAGCTTGGTCATAATTACTAATCAAAACTAGCCAGGCGCTGGTTACAAAATGAGCTTAGGTGAGGCAGTGTTGCTCAGTAAGAGTGGAGATTTCAGCTGCTCTTTTTTTTCCTTGAAAAACTGCTACGGAACGTCTGCCTTCCTTTGCTTTCCTTTGCTTTAGGTTCATTTCCTTCCGCATCCCCAGAAAGAAAGGACCTCTTTTTCTTTTCAGTGCTCACATCTTCCCCCATTCCTCCATAATTTGGCATCTTCTAAAATTTTTCAGCTTACGGTTCAGGGTAGCCCCCAGATTCGCTTGTGTTGCCCCTCATCCCTCCAGCTCTGAGTGCTCTGTCGGGGCTACCCCAGAGCGCCGTGTGACTGGAGATGCTGGGAGGAGACGCCTGCTCACCGCGGCCACCAGTGCGGACTCTTCTGTCACTGATGAGAGGAGTCTGGGCTAAGTGGCAAATGTTAGCGCTCCACATCAGACTCGCCCTTCTACTTTATCCCAGCCTAGTTGCCATACGCCATGTCAAATTTTATGCTTCAGAAGAAATAAAAAGTTCATTGCAAAAACCTACACAAACCAAAAACTAGGAAACAGCCCTACAAAAAACCAGAGCACACAACTCACTACCTGTTAAGATCACTGTGTATCAACAAAAGGGGAGCACACGTCGGTAAAGAAAACGGGTTCTGGTTTCAGGGTCACAAAGGAATTGCTACATGCAATCAAGAGTGAAAAATCTTTTAAGTTTTGAAAAATCATCGTATAATTTTGTTTCTCAGATGTGACAAAGTCCTGGCCTGCAGTGACTGCTAAAGGCCTAACACATTTCCAAACGAAAAGGCTATTAGCTGCAGCACTATATCAATCCCAAAACACAGTGCATTTCTACCTGTCCATAACGTCTCTGGCATTTTGGTCTGGAAAACTTAATTTTCACACTGTGTGAGGACCCCAAAGGGAGCTTTATTATTTATTTTACTCTCTTATGCTAACCCCCCCCCCCCCATGATTCAAGCAATTTGGCTGTCATTGTGCATTCATTTTCCATGAGTATCTTCTGATCCATGCTAGGCGCGTGACCCAGCACAGTGTTATGTGAGCATTTTAACTTTTTGTTAAGTTCAGAGCTGCCATATCCTTCTTGTCAGAACTACTTCCATTCTCCAAGTGGTTTATTTAGGATGGAAGCTGGTCACACAGAAAAGTGCATAGTGTCACTAAATCCCAGTGGATTTAAAATCCTCCTGACCTCTATGCCCATTGCTACTTGACTATCAACAAGATCTCACCACTCTTCTCAGTTTTTCTATTATCCACAAGCCCTTTGGATCAGAGTGCCTTACACGAAAACAGAAGGCAGGGTTTACAGTCTGTTATTACCTATCCAGACCTGGAAGCAGTTGGATGAACAGGAGGACTGCAGAGTTCTTTCCTGTAACGCTGAGCTCTATTAGTGTCTCTCGCCTGCTCCCGCCCCATCCCTTCTCTTCTGTAAATCCTCCTTGGAACCCTTGTTTTTCCAACAGAATACCTATTGGGAATGGCTGTTTGAGGAAAAAAAGAGAAGAATGAAAATTAGTGAGAAGTTAATCTTGGTATTCATTAATTTTGTTGTTACAAAAGAAGGACAGTTGCATTTAAGCTGTTTTTAGCTGTAATCCTAGCATTTCCATCTGCTCATTATGCTTGTAAGACCACATGAAGAGTATTGCGTTAAATTCCTTACCAGGAAAGTACAGAAAAATTGGAGAAACAGTAACAAAAAAGGCTTAGTGCACAACAGTGATTTATTTATGAAGGAAGATTAATAGCTAAACTCAGGAGCCTAGCTGAAGGGAAATAATTGGAAAGGCTCTCAAAGGACTCTCTGGAAACAGGCTCGGACCTCAGGCTGTGAAAGCCCTCACTCATTTTCATTTAGTCCTCGTTCAAGAAAAGCTCCAGTTAAAAATTAAACAGGGGGAAAGTGGCTACAAATATTTTCCAGATCTGAGTATTGAGCAAGACGTTATATAGCTAATGTGAGCAGTGGCCTTTGGTGGCAAACAGCTGGAAAGTAGAACTGTACACAGGTAAATGTCTTCCCTTGGGAAGCTTTAGTGGCTACCTCTGAACCAGAAAAGAAAACAGCCAGGATCTGGTTTTGGTCCTGAAGCTGACCCGCGAGAAGGGGGAGAAATGCACTCAGGACCCGGGTGTCTTCTGGGATGGTGCTTGTTGGCACAGGCCAAGATGTGCCGGCGTGCCCACAGCTGCGTACAGCGTGGACAGTGGCACACCTCTGTTTCAGCCCCTGTTCTGGCCCGGGTTAGTTTGCAAATATTGATGTAACCGGGCCCAGAATCACGTCCCGACAGTCACACTGCTGTACCATACTGCTGGCAGTAGGGTGACCTTCTGCTTAGGGAAAAAAAAAAAAAAACCCCACCATTAAGCACAGAACATACTGAAGTCTTCAGTCAAATCCTGAGGGAAACATACCCCCTATTTATTCTTGTTATCAGACAAATAATCTCGAAAAGCAAAGATGAGCAAGTACAGAACAGTATTTAAAACATACTTACCAATATCCTTTTGTTTGACAGTCTCAAAAGACAGAGAATTTTCCTTTCCTGAGACGCCTTTCTTTTTAATTTTGAGTTTATTAACTAGATCTTTGCTGTTTGGTTCACCAGGAATGTAGAGATTACACCATTACAGAACAACGTAGCTCTGTAAGTAATAAACATAAATGAACAGTCTTAGATTCTCTTGCAAAAATGCAGACTTCTGCAATCCACAGACTATTTCTCTTCCAAACCATTAATTATGACAGGATACTGGAGGGAGAAAAAAAAGCAAAACAAAATATTATCACATGGTCACAGTTGCCCGAACTTTCATTACAAATAGCACTGGGGGATTTCAGGAATTTCATAGGAAGGCTGGTCTTTGATTTTCTGTTTTTTTTTTTTTTCTGTTTTCCTTAGCTTTTTCATTAATGGAACACATTGGGATAATGTAGTCTTTTTTTTTTTATAAGCCACCAAGATATAGACTGTTTTAGAAACAGCACTGCAAAGTATTATCCACTACAAAACACTGTTAAGGGAGGTTTTATCTGTTCCTGGAGAATTAATAACGGTTCTGGATTTCTCTCCTGAGAGATACAAACCTGGAAGCATGATGTGGAGCCTGGTGAATGAATGTAATATATTCAAGCAGAACTCTTTGTACACATACATTTAATTATAAAAATAGCTGTATGTTTTTTAAGTCCCTAGCAGCAGCCATTCTATCCAGAAAGTTTTTTGGGTTGAGGTTGCTTTTTCCTCCCTCAGACATAGAAAAGAAACTCGTACCAACATGGTTTTTAATGCTTTGCAACAGTGTGGTTAAGTTAAAGCGACCTTGATCCCACACAGTAAGGAGAAATATATGCCAGATGCTGCAAACATTTTGTGGTCTTGGGAAGAAAGAACGAGACCTCTTTTCCTGCTACCAGTTTTTGGGGGGAGTTAGCCTTGCAACACCAAAGAAAGTATTTTTTAATTTGCTTTTAAAAATGCGTCTTTGAATAGCCTTTGAATAGCAAATAAACATCCATAAAGAACACTGCCTATAAGAAAGGCAGGTAAGGGCTTGGCAGAGCACATTTAGTATCCATTTTCTTGACAACCTTGAGACGAGAAAGTTACTGATTTTTAAAAGTAAACCTAACATTCCTATAATAACAAGTTTCCAAGATCTTAAGCAAAAGAAGAAAATTCTCAGCAATGCCCCTAATCTCAGCGCGCTCACCGCAAAAATAACATGCTGATTAACAACTCCTAGGAACACCAGTCTTACTTAGTATTCACAGGATCTTGAATCAAGTTCATCTCTCTTGTGTCTGATCAAGAGATAACGCGTGTCTGTCAAACACGCTGTACTTGGCATTCTGACGCAGCACAAGCTGAGGTCGCAGCGACATACTGGCAAAGCCATTTAGATAGCTTGAGAAAATTTAGGATGCATTAATACCAATGAACAAGATAGGTGGCCTTACACTACACACCGCATTAGGTTCTTAAAGTGTTACCAGCCTGGGCACGTGAAGAGCATAAATGTACACAATAAGGGTTTGATTATATCCAGTAACAGTTGAGCATTTGCTCTTTGACACAGCAAATCTGGCTTCTATGTTAAATACCATGTGCCCTGAGGGAAGGCTGAAACAGCGTCTGTCTTATGTTTCTTACAGACAAAAGAACGAGAGGATGCTGAGACACTACACAAAGCTATGGAACAAGAACCAGTAGCCAAGGCACAAAACCAGTAATGGCTGAAGTTTTTTTTAAAGGGATTTCATTGTAGATGGCTACAGAGAGGACTATATGGGCTATATAGAGGACTGTAAGCTTTATGACATTACCAAACATGTTTCTTTCTCCTCTACTTTCTAGAAACAGGTCTTTTTAAGTAGGACTTTTTGACATCTATTTCAAACCATTTGCTCTGCATCAAAGCGTCATCAGTTTTTTTGGGTAATCGAAAGGTTGTGTTGGTTTTTAGATTCTTCTGAAGCCTTTAATAGGGAGCAGTCCTGTGTCAGAACTTTGAATTAAATGCAAAGAACTTGTCTTGCTTCCTAAAGCTCTGCCAATGCCAAGCACGTTTTCCAAGCAGAGTTCAACATTACTGCTAATGCTATGGTTTGTATTGGCAGAGCTCCAAGTCAAATCACTGCATCCATCCTGACCGGGGGATCTATCCTACAACTCTCAAGATTTCAGAAAGCCCCTCTTCTAGACGATGATTAAGTATGCTGCAATATGAAGTTCTTACAACAACCCTCACCTTTTCTTTTTTTTTTTTTTTAATGTTTACATATGTCTCAAGCTCTGCTAGTTTGATACTTAATAAAGCCTGTGAGACATATACATGTCGTTCATGGCATGTTTGACATCTCCTGAAATTCATTGTCTGGGAAAAAAACAACATCTGTGGAATTATCACTTTCTGCCTTATCTACAGAAATGTCATCCAGCTGTGAAGAGATTTCACATGAGAAACACTGGTAAATAACAGTTTTAATTTATCTGCAGTCAATTTACAGCCCGTTTTCACTAGCCACCACCCTCCAAAAGCTTCGGCATGTTGGCACCTGTGTATAGGATCCCTAGATCTCCAAAATCACCATCCTCTAATATTAGGTCATGCTGGCGGTAGCTGACAACTCCTGGGCCTCCTGTCATCTTCCAGGAAGCTCATTACTAGCAGTAAGGATAGCTCACTGTCGTTTGGGTCCAGCACTTGAATTTAGCGTTTTGAAAGGCAGCGAGGCTGGGTTGCTGTTGTCCGTAGCTTCCCTTCCTCAAAAGTATTGCTGTGGAGATGATTCCTCTATGGGACCCTGAAAGATCAAAGGGAAAAGCCGAAACCCTTCCATCTCAAGAGGAATGCAAGTTTAAACCTCTCTGTGCTACTCCTGCCTCCTGCTGTGCTAGATACATCACCTAGTTTCATGCTCTGGAGGCTTCCCGCTGATGCTCCCAGACGGCAAACTCAGACTTACTTTTGGAGTTCAGCAGACAGGGATCTCTTGAATCCCAGCAGAGTATCAAGGAGCAGTGAATATACAAACGAATTTGAGACTGGGGGATCCTCCCCTGGTTCCGCGTCAGGTTCAAAGACGAGCTGTTAGCCATCCCCTTAAGGGGTATGTCCGGCGTGGGGCAACACTAAGAAATGCAGCAAGTCTTATTTAATTCTGGACGCTGGCATTAATATAACCCTTCAGTGTCTAAATGGTGCCTGCCAGAATGTTCCAAAAAATGTTTTCAGAGTAGGATTTAAAATACCCATTTAAAGGATGGAGATTTATATGTGCATACTTTTTATGCTTGCTACCGTGTGTCAAGACACAAAGCAGCAAGAGGCAGTGCAAATGATCTCTCCTTGGTCACTGCGACTATTTGCTTTTTAGGGCTTTGGATTTTTTTCCCACTGACTGCAGCGATACTGAGTTTGTATTTATAAACAGATTTTTCCCCACGGAGGGAAGAGTAATAACTTCTTTAGTGTCATGTCAGATTATATTCTAAGAGTCATGAATTACCATGGCAGTGATATTATGGTGCATTAGAAGGTAAAATCATAGGGTTGTCAAAGCGTGTTTCCCTTTTACTGTACATTCTTGGGTTTTGGGGTGGAATTTGAAGTGAGACATGATGGAGAAAAAGCTAGTCCCCAAAGCTGATCTAAGATTTCAAAGTATTTTTCAAACTATGATTTAAAACCTTCATGACAGAGTAATTTTTGACTGAATCTCCTGGCCTTGCGTTCATCTGTTTTTTAATGCTGAACAATCTTTTCTTGCACATAAGTGTTGTAAATTTCTAAATCTATACAACTGCTCATTTATTTTTATATTTTTCACTCTTACAATATGACTTTCACGGATGGAATCTTTCTTGTGTTTGAGTTAATAATTTTACCATTGACTCCATAAAACTGAAGATTTACTTCAGCTTCTGTTCTCGTAACTGCATGGGTAGCAGTACTGAGTAAGGGGAGGAAAGAGAACCAAGCAGATGGGAACCTTAAACTCGGCTACACTGTGGAGATGAGCAATAATTTAGTCCCAAATTTTCAAATGGATCCTCTAATTCTCAGCGCTTGACCACCTAGCTCTAGAAAACAAATCTTACTTCCCCTAGGCAGCAAATAGTCACACTTTTGAAAATCAAGGCTTACCTATTTAAAGCTGGGCACGCAGAAAGCCATTCATAATGAGGATGCATCTAACCCTCAGTATCTGTTCCTCAGTCTTTACAAAACAGAGTATTCCCTTAACTGAATGACAAAGAGGAATGGAAATGTTAAGACACCATACAGGAATTCAGCATGTATAGTACAGACTGTAGAAAGACAAGGAAATTCCAGAGTCAGGCTTGCTGAATACAGTATTAAATTCGTATTTTCAGAATAAAGTGGAGCCCTCAGACATCCAGTTTCACTTACACAAATACACAGTTAAATGTGAAATGATGTTTCTTAAGAAAAAAGTATCTTAAAGCACCAATTCAAATGTATCACTGTGTAATGCTGTTAAGCACTTCAGTAAGCTAATGCCTTAATTTTTTTAAATTAACATGAATGCCTCTGTCCCTCTCCTGTCTCCCTTTTATAGGCCATGTGTTTTTGGCCTGCCATGTAAAGGAGTTATTTCATTATCGGTGAATTAAGCTGGGGGAAGAATACCATTACTTAGAGTTAACTCACACCGGAACGAAAAACAACTGTTTCAAGACTCCAGGTTTGCATGAGACTTGCAGCTGGTTTTAAAAATCCTAAAAGCTGTATTTACATGTCTCTGTCTTTTTATAGATATTACTTGACACAGCAATGCAGGTATTCCCAGAAATGGAGAAGTGGCAGAGAACCACGCCAGGACAGAGGAAGAGTCCACGCTCCTGTGTGTGACTGAACTGAAGGCCCCTCAGTTTTGTAAGGAGGGAGGTGTTGAAGAGGGGGTTGTTCTTTGGGGGGTAGTCCTGTGGGCAGAGGGCCTCCTGGGTCGTGCATGGGAAGGAGTCATGAAACAACGTGAAAAAGGGTCGGGTCTCTTTTAGCTTAGACTAAAAGGAAATGTTGTATATTGATCTGTTTTATTAGATGCCGCTTTTTCTAAACATATGTGCAACCAACCTTCGCTACTGCTTCGAAGGGTATGCCTACGCTGCTGACAGCTTCTTAGAAGCTGGGCAAACTATCTGCTGCTGCGTCTAGACTGGTATGTTGTATTTCACGTCATATAGGGCATTGTACGTTGTACTTTGGTCTGGAGTGCAAAAACATCCCGTTATTTAATCTCAAACGGAAGAATCCACCAGCCTTTGCACCAGCACCTACTGCTTTTGCCTCTCCTTTAACCTGCATGCTGGCACTCTGAAGTGGCAGCAGGACACCCATAGCGGCCTCCGGTTTAGTTAGTGTGACATCAGTCCAAAGCAAAACAAAGGAGTAACTGGAAGAAAATACAGTTAAAAAATTAAAGAGGGGGCAAACAGAAAACGCAAGAGTCAGCAAAATGCATTTTATTTTTTGAAAATAAACCTTATCAAACAAATCTGATTTCATTCTTTGATGAGAACACACGCTAGCCGATAGGGGTGAACATGCAGGAATACAACTACGCGAACATCTTGTTAAAACACAGAGCTACATAATAACACGGCAAAGATTGACCTGTTAACTACAAACGGGTGAAAACCAGTTTAAAACAGATCCTAGAAATACTTGTTTTCCTCACTGAATAGCAGGATTTCTGGTGGGCTTCAGGAGAGATCAGAGCTAAGCACGATACCGCTTGGTATTTTCATCGATGAGCTGCAAGAAAACATGAAACTACCGGCTGATAAAGTTTCAGAAAAGGCAAAGATCTGCAGCGTTGAACGAAAGCGAAGACTAAGCAGCTGTGCCAACTGCCTGGGTTACAGAGCAGGGAAGCACAGGTGGTTTTAAACGAGGACCTCCTGGAAAGCGATTTGCCAGTTATAGAAGGTATTAGGTGACTCTGGGGGGGGCAGCTGGGTGCAATGTAATAGGATCTACCGGAAATCTGATTTTGCGATTTGGTGGTTCTGTGATCGGGGTCGTGTAAGGCCACAGAGTTATCCCTCGATGCATTAGGAAAGGCACTCTTTTCGCAGTGGGGCACCAATGCCCGAGTCCGAACGCCGGCGGGGTGAGAGCTGGAGGCCGGGGCTCAGCCCTGCCCACGTCCAGCACCTCCTTCTTCCCCCCCGCCCCGAGAGGTCGCGCCGCCATCACCACTTCTCCGCCCGCCGCTGCAGAGGCGCCGGGTCTGTGCGTGACCCGAGACCTCGCCGCCGCAGCGCACCTGCCGGGCTCCAGCCGCCGGTAACGCCCGCACCTCCACAGCCGGCGCGGCCTCCTCAGGCTGCCCCGCCACCGCCGGCGGCAGCGCGGCACCACCCACCCAGCGCTCGCCGCCCCTCAGGCCCGAGGCCTCCCGCCGCGCCGGGCTGTGGGAGGGCCGGGCGCGGGGCGGGCGGAGGGGTCGCGCGGGAAAGCGCTGCGGCGGCATGGCGGCGTCCGGCGGGCGGGAGCGGGAGGTGGTGGAGCTGCGGGGGGTGCTGCTGCCTCCGCGGCTGGCGCTGCTGCCTCCGTCGTGGGCGGCGGACTCGGGCTCGGAGGCTGAGGAGGAGGAGGAGGAGGAGCCGCCCTTTGCGGAGGCTACGCTGCTGGAGGACTCCGGGCCGGAGCTGGCGACCGCGCTGCCCCCGCGTCGAGCCGGTGAGGGGCGGCGGGAGCGGGGCGGAGGCGGCCGGGCGGCCCGCGGTGTCCTCCCCTGCCCGCGGCCTCCCTCGGCGGCGGGTTTGGGCTGGGGGCGGGACGCCAGCTGGGCCCGGTGTCCGCGTCGGGTGTCCCCTGGCGTCGGGGGGGGCCCTTGTCGGCGAGGGCAGAATGTTCTTGGGCGGAAATCGAACCGAAACCGGCGCCTTCCGCGGGCTGCCGCGTTCGCTGCCAGTGAGGGGAGCGCGGCCCGAAGCGGGTGATGAATCTTAACAGAGGTCGCGGTAGAAGGGCAGCGTAATTTGCGCTTTTGCGTGGCCACGGTATTGCAACAGTAAGAAGAAAACATAAAGTTTTTTCCATTCGAGTTAACTAACACACAAAAAAAAAGCATTTTTTTTTTTCTTTCGTGAGGTGTAAAAGTGTTGACGCTTGACATTAACAATCTCTGCTTCCTGTTCATTGCTTAGAAAAGCAGGTGACGTCGGAGCGACTTCTGCCTAGCAAGAACATTTTATCCGAAAGTTGTTTCAAAAGTGGCTAAATTGAGCTAGGTGACAAGGGCAAAATAAACAGACAAGCTGTTACAGGTCTGAGAGCCGCTGGCGCTCTGGTTCGGCGAGAAAGAGGTCCTCCCGAACGCAGGTGCTCGCTTTGTTCCGGTCGTAGCATTCAGTCCCCGGTCGTGGATCGAGGGATGGTGCATTGGTTGTTGTGAGGGAAAGAGGATCGAAGGAGGAGGCAAACCAGGTCATTCAAAATGTTAAGAGTTTATTATATTAATTGCTTGTAATTTTGGTGGTTTCAGTTGCTGGAAGTATTTGGTATACGAATGTATCTGAAGAGAATGTAGGCACCGTGATGCAGTACTTCCTGGCAAAACTTTAAAATTGAATTGCAGACTTGACTTGGTGTAAATGGTGCGATATTGAACCATATGCCAATGTGTTTAATTGGCTTAATAAATACTCATTCTCAAGTTTAATTTTGTAGCTCTGATACTTAGAGAAGCAGTTTTAGTGCCCGTTTCTGAGGTTGGTTTTGCTTTTGTTTTTAAATACTACTGGAAAGACTGACATTAGGAAGTTTGTGAAAACCCCCGCTTTACTTTTACTACTGCAGCTTATACAAAAGACAAAAATAAGCTTTGAACAAACAAAACTCTTTTAATCAGACCAAACTTTTGATCTTCGTGACTCTAAATTAACAATGGTTTTATTTTTCTTTTTAATGATTCAGTTGTTATACAAGAAGACAACTCTAAAAAGGAGTATGTAGTAGTTGGGCGTTTTCCATTAGTTGACCCTTGGTGGAGAGTTAAAATTAAAGCTCAAAAAAGGGGGTCGAATTACTTAATGCAAGGATATCCATCCTATTTTCTGCGGACTGATACGAAAGAAGAAAACCGAGAAGTCTTTTCACTCTTTCTTAAGGAATGTGCTGTTCCTGAGGATTTTAAAGAAAAGTTTTTTACTTGGCTTCCTATGAAGTCTGTGCTGAGTTTCAGAAATCTTGAAGAAAAACTAAAAGAGTTCCAAGTTTCATGCTTACAGGCAGGGAAGAAACAAGGAGACACCAAGGCTTATGACATCTTTTCCTACGTTTCGAAATCATGTAGGTATATCCTGTGCTATTTTGATTGTTTTATAAGCTAATGAGTTCTACCTTATACTGTGTTCAAGCCAACATGTCATATGAAGTGTATATTCAAATGAGTTTTGAACATGCAAAGATTCTTCTTTTTTTTTTTTAAACTTGAGGACAGAGGGACAGCTGACCAATTAAAGATAGGCATACAGTTAGAAACACATAAGGACTTTGCTGAATTCTGTAGGCTTACTAAGAATTGTCTGTGCTAGGGATGCAGAGACAGTGGTGCTGGCTTCCTGTGGTTCATTCAGGTATAGCAAGGCTTATTAAAAAATGGGTTCAGCACTCTTAAACACGGTGGTATGGCTTTTTAGGACAAATACTTGTTCAGAAATAGTATAGCTGCTGCTTTCTAGTGCAGGGGAACAGCAAATGAGCTAAGCGTAGTCCAAATCAGCTGCACTAAATAAGTGCACTAAATAAATAAGCTATCTAAGTGAATTCGGATCCTGCCCATCAGCAGATTGGTATGGCTGGGGAGCAGAGTGCGGAAACACTGGAGTGTCCCCACATGGAGATGGTTCAGGACTGCTGAGGATCCCGTTGTGGGCTATGTTGGTGTGGCTACGTGAGTGTTAGAGGTTGGATCCGGAGTGTGCTTTTGAAGCAGACGTCCCTCTTGTCCCCATTGTGATGCTGTCTCCGAGAGTATTGACTGTATTCCTTCTGGATGAAACCTAAAAGATGTGTCCCAGTTGCACACCTAAGGTACTCCAACCCCTAACAGGCATTCAGTCTGTGGGACCAGACTACAGCTGGTTTGAAGCAAAACACTGAAATACAGAAAGTCAAGACGTCTGAGACCTGTCTTCAGCGCTAGCTCTCTTGTTTTGCTCCAGTGATCTGTTGCCATTATACTGTTTGCCTGATGTGGACACAGGCAGTCCTGGGTTGGTGCTGTACCGGGCCACTTGTGGGCTGTGGGGACTCAGTAGTCTGAGTTGGAGAAGGTCTTCTGAATGCAGCTGCAGCTGTACGTAAATCTGTACAGACACGTTGGGTCTATCTGCTGTTATGTGCAAGCAAACGGAAGTCTTCCGTACCTCGTTTACTGGGCAGTGTCGGGTCAAAAGATGGAGGTGACTATTTTGGAGGTCAGCTCGTGTCTCACAGGGGAGTTCAGAGCTTCTGCTGGAATTGAGCTGACTTTACTCCGAATCACATGTGTAAGGAGAAGAAAATGTTCACAGTTCTGTGGACTTCCAGGCTTTTTGTTCTGTTTTTGTGATGGTGGAAAAGTTCTTAACCCCTGTTTATGAACTTTAAATCTTTTCATAACCACAAAGGGGTGGGAATCGATAGTGGTAGAAACTCGGACCTAGTTTGCTGCGTGAGTTTTAATGGGATATATGGATCACTTCTGAGGCTTGTTCAGTATGTTCATGAATCTGCAGGGGTGAAGATTGCACAGTGAGCCTGTGTATCCTGTACACTGTTCTTGGAGTTGGCAGGTTTTTCCTAATATGTAACTTAAATTACTTTGCTACAAATTAAGCTTTCTTCTTTCTCTATCACTGGGCAATAGAAACAACAACCCACCCCCCTGGATGTTGTGTTGCTACTATTACTATTGTTGGTTTCTTCTGGTTGTCATTAATTGTTACGGGCTCGAGCAGTTTGTTCTTCGATCCTTCATGATATTTTGTGTGCAAATAGTGTGTGCTGATTCTCCACATGTAAATTAAGTACTTGCTTTAAAGGGAAAAGGTTTTATCTTTGCCTTTCTGTAGGTAGACAGTGATCAGAAACGGTACTTAACTGAGAAACATTGGTGTTTTAAATTTGGAATTACGAAGTTTCCTTAACACTTAATTAAAAATTGTCTTTGTTTCTTTTTCTTGCCAAGAAGTAAAACTTTTAAAAGTCTCACTTTCTTCTGAAATTTGATTCACTTTCTTCTGAAATTTGATTCACTTTCTTCTGAAATTTGATTCACTTTCTTCTGAAATTTGTTTTTTAAAGCAAGGTATAGAGCAAATCAGTTTCATTATCCCCCTTTTGCAGATCCGAAGACTGATAGACACAGCAAAAGTGATAGCTTAAGTTTGGGGTCATTGAGAAAGCCAGTGGAGAGCACTGTTTTCTGAAGTTCCTCTACTGATCTGATACTACAAATTTAGAAATGTCTCTTCTTATTTTGTTTTTTAAATGGTCTTCATGTGCATCTGTGTGAAAACTATCTTTAGGTAAGAGGCAGGTGTGGTGAGGTCTGAAGTGACTTTCTACAAAATGCTATGGAGTATGCACTTTAAACCAAGTGTGTAATACGTATTTTCCAAATGAGTACGCTTAGGTGCGGTTTTTATGTCTCCTGTTTACATTATTTTTTCCCGAGGCAGTTCAGGGAAAACAGACTTTAAAAGAATTTGAAAAGGATTACAAAGAGTAAGAAACTGAAAGAAATTTGGGATGTTTTGGATGTAGGGGAGGCAGAAGGATAAAAGCCAGAGTCAGTTTAAATTGCCTTTACAAATATCTTTGTATATTGCTTAAAACTTTCTCGGTTTATGGTGCATACAGTTGCAGGGAAGGCGGTATTGGTAGCTCTGACTTTTCCAATGATACTGGAGTTCCTGCCAATTCTTCTGCCACGGCATTTTTGCTGTCTGCTGGATATGGTGTGTTGGCAAAGAAAGACTGAAGAAAACAATGGTAGGGATGGTGAGGAAGTACCTTTTCAAGACAAGATGCTAACAAAATTGGATGAGATGCTAAAGAATGAGCCATGGAAACTTGGATTCAGCACGGTAAGTAGTGTTAAGCAGGGTAAAAAAAGTGGTGTTTGTTATATTTGAGCTTCATTAGAATACAGTGCTGTTTCAGTTACATTCAGTTTATTACCTGTGTATTTGTAGGAGGTAAGCTTAGTTCATTTGGAAATGGATGACGTACTGGACTCGGTTTTAGCAAAGGCTTTTTTTTTTTTCTAGTTGGTCTACAATAAATTAATCTCAGAAGATTTTAAGAGTGGTTTTGTTACAACCATTTGTTTATTCTTTCCTACAAGGAACAGAAAATTAAATACTTGAGGTAATTGGGCCAAAAGTAAGAAAGCTGATTTAAACCTCTCAACTGTTCTGTTCAGTTTTATACTGGCAGGTGAGATTTTCTGTTATTAATACATACAACAGTGTCTGTGCTTTCATAGTAAGGTAGGTAAGTTCCTCGGTAAGAGGTCATCTGGTCTAGAGGTTCTCCTTTTTTGTAAATTGGTTTGTGGTTGCTGCTCGCCTTCCTGTTTTCCTCTGCTACACTTGCTGTGTGACTTTGCTGCACCCCACCCTCGCACTCCCGTACCTCCGATGGGAGCTGTAGCTTAACAGTTCAGAAATGTGGTTAGTTCATCCCTCTGCTTCAGCCCTCCAGTGCTTTTACTGACAGATGTTCTGACTTTTCTTTAAGACCTCCAATTTCAGAGATTCAGCATTCCAGCCAATATGTTGCAGTGTTTCACAACCTTTCCTTTAAAAAGCTTTTCCTGATGTCCAGTTTGACCATTCCTTGATGCAATATAGGCTTGTTGCTCTCTTGTTTCTTGTACCAAGGACCTGTGTTCTCACTGCAGGTTTTTTATTGCCTGAAGACTCTCTTTAGCTTTTCCATTAAGGCTCAGCAAGTCCAGTTCATTTTTCTTTCCCTCCGTAGTTAGTCTTTTTTTGCACATCTCAGTCTTTCACTATTTTGCATTAGTCTCTGTAAAGGTTGTGTAGCATGAAGTAGCATGTTCAGAATTGGGTAGAGTATTCTGGGTACTGCCTTTCCTGTGCTCTGTTTCTGCAGTTTTTGTGCCTTTACTTGAAATTGTGCTAATTAGGTGTGAATGAGTTCTCCCTAATACCTAGTTTCTGCACCAGGTTTTTGATTTTTAAAGTTTGTTTTATACAGAAGGGTGACTGGGAAGAATTCTCATTCCATCTTACTCTTAAATATCTTGCTTTCATATAGCTTGAAAAGCATTGTAACTTCATACATTATGAAAAATAAATAAATATTTGTAGATTGCAACCCTCTGAATTGCAATTTGCGTTTACTAGGAGGAATGTTACTCAGCAAGAGGCTAACATCTTCTGAAATAAATATGTTTGCTTTTATTCTTTTTGGTGAGAAGATTACCTCTAGGGAACTGAACCTTTCTTACTGTGAGGCAACGTGGACTGCCTTCTGTCAGTGTGAACATCTCCTCTGGAAGATTCCTGACTTGCAGAAGAATGCATTAATTCTGTATTATCAACTCAAGGAACAGTGTAGAAAAATGGGACACACTTATGAAGATCAAGATGAATTAGCTCGTTTTGTATCTAAAGATATGTCCATTGAGCATGTTTGGCAATCTCTTGAATTTTTGAAAGATCACAACATAGTGATTAAGGAGAAAAAACTAGTGCTTCTGTCTCATCTTTACAGATCTGAAAAAGACATTGCAAAGTATATAGGTGACCTTCTGTCAAACCACTCGTGGCAACTGGATGTTGATGTGAGAAAGATACTTAACATTTCTGAGACATCAAGAGAAATGGTAGGTAACAAAATGAGTGTTATGCAGGCTCATGAAATGGAACATCTCAAGGAAAACAGTCCGGACAATCGTAACTCTGAAAATCACTTTCCTGAAAAGGAAGTAGGGTCTGTGTCTGGTACCCAAAGTAAAGCAGAGTTAGACTTGGATCAGGTGATTGCCATGGAAAAGATCTGTTCTAATCCTGTCACAATCATAAGTGGAAAAGGAGGCTGTGGGAAGAGCACAATAGTTAGCTGCCTTTTTCGTCACTTAAAGCAGATGGAAGAAGAAGTGGAAGCTGCTTCTAAAGACTTTGAAGAAGACCTGGATGCATCTGAGGAATGGAATACCTTTGGTTGTCATTGGGAGTCAGGGAACACGCACACAAGGAAACGTTTGAATGTACTATTTGCTGCACCTACAGGGAGGGTGGCAAGACTTTTGAGTGAAAAAAGTAAGCTTCCTGCATATACACTGCATCAGGTAAGGAATTTTAAATTTTTTTATATTGAGTTCTGAAAGACCTTTTGGCATGGTCCATTCTTTTTTTTTTTTTAAAAAAAAGCCTGTTATTGAACTTTCCTTATGAAATGTGTAGCTATTAATGATAATGCTTAGGTACAGCTTGTCAGCATTTGAAAGTCAGCATTACCTGTTGGGGAATCATAAATCAATCATTTGAAATACGTTATTTGCTGTAACTTTGGGGTTTTTTTCTACTTATACACATCTCAAATTTGTGCCTTTCTAGGGCATCTAGTCTTTTTAGCTTCTCAGTAGTTTTTTTTTTTTTAATTGAGACAGAAATACTTTCTAGATGGCAGACCTGTTTTCTGGTGTCCTGTTGCCCAGCAGTCATGCTGATACCTGCACATACATGAAGAGATCAGTAGCCTGGGTTTGAATACATTCACACGGTGTTTTCTTAATTACTGTTAAATATTGTGCAAATTTTTTTAGAAAAAAGTAGAAAGCAAATGCTTTGTTAATAAACTTCGGTCAAGTCTCTGTTGTCCTAGGTAGTGGAAGGTGCCAAGATGATGTTGGAGGTGTGGAATAACCTGTATAGATCAAAATTATAGTAACATAAAAAGTACTGTGGGCTTATTTTATCTTTGGGGACTGGGTAGTTGCCTGTTCCCTTTTCCTGTGCCATGTTGGGGATTTATTATTGCCAGCAAGTTGTAGTAGGAGGTGTTCTGTTACTGAGCAACCTAATGGCTGACCTTGTATCCTTTAGGGACCCGCAGAAAAAAAAAAAGATGCATTTCTGTGCTTTTATCTAAGTAAATGTTGAAAATCTCAGCTAGAAATCTATTCACCAAGGAGGAAAATCAGACTGAATGGTTGAGTCTTCCAAGTCTTTACAGGTTTAAGTTTAGAATTTCAGATAATAGCTCTAAATACAACATTAGAAGATACCATGCTCTAGCTACCTTTTTAAGACAGTTGTTTACAGCTGATTAGTGTCAGAGCTTGATTTATTTCAGTTTGTTTCTAGATCATGTATAGTTTTAAATCGTGGAAGCAGAGACAACAAGTACAGCCGTGGAAGTTTTCTACTGTGACGATTCTGATCGTGGATGAAGGAAGTTTGGTGTCTGTACAAACTCTTAGTTCAGTTTTAAAACTCTTGTGTGAGCATGCTCAGCTTGCCAAACTTATTATTCTAGGTAAGTGAAATGGCAAATTGAGCATTATACAATACTTAGTTACACTGCATATTGTGTATTATTATCAGAGCTGCCACTGGTCTCACTAAGTCTCTTGAAAACCCCAGAACGTTACATTGTTCTGTACTTGGATATTTCTGCTTATTCACAACGTCAGATGAGATAGACAGCTTTCCATCTCAGCTGTCATTATGAAAGTACCAGTATCTCCATTCTCTGTTCAGCAGTGTTTTGTCTGATTCTGGAAGTACTACGACTTCCACGTGGTAGCTTATTACATCTTGCAACTGGAAAACTTTTCTGACTTCCTTAAATTTAAAGAAGCTAATGTTAGCATATTAATCACATGTTAGAAGGGAGGTTTCATGTCATTCTTAATGCTAGGATCATCTTGTTTTCATTCAGAAAGGAAAACAAAGAACTGTAAAATCAAAACTTTCTGCTTTCTCAGAGGTTTTGCTTTTTTGCATGCCATTTATGGCATTTGTTTTTTAAACATATAACTTTCAAAATGTGTTTGAGTAAGATGTGATCACTGTCAGTGTTCGTTGTGCAGTCATTTGCACCTGCTAGTAAAGCATTACTGAGTGAGGAATATGAAAAATTTAAACTACACTACAACCTGATGCCCAAACAATGTTTCTTAGGTTCTTGAAAGTTTTATTTCACATGAATTGTATCGAGGAAGCGTGTTACTATGTAGGGGGCTCGGTATTCATTAATTCCAGTGTGGTTTTTTTTCAAGGAAGTTTTTAACATGATCTGTTACTGCTTCTCACAAATACTAATTTGCATTCTGTTTAGGTGATACTAGACAGCTACCAAGCATAGACCCAGGAAACATGCTAGCTGATATCTTTGAGGGTCTAAAACCAAGAGGCTTTTCTGTGGAACTGCGAACTAATCACAGAGCTGAATCGCAATTAATTGTAGATAATGCATCAAGGTAGGATTTCCTTATGTGTGCAAGAAACATTCTTGTAGTAGGCCTGGTCCTTTACCTGCAAAATAGTAGTGCATCCAGATTTGACTCTGTAGTTCTGCTTCCGTTACAGTTTCTTATTCAAAATCAGTAACGCTGGTTTTAAACAAACCAACCGCCAAAACAACAGCAACAAAACCCCAGAAATTTTTCCAAAAGTACTGGACAAAAAAATGTGTGTGCTGGAATACTCTTGAATTTTATGGGACGTATGTCACTATCAAATCCTCTCTGTTGTTTTCAAATGAGTTGTGCATGCACAAATCACTTTATGCCTTCTGAAATGACTTACAAGTGCTTCTCTAAAAAGGAAGTTTTAAAGACATTGCTGGCAAGTGTGACAAAGCTAAAACGGGCTGAATTACATTGAGACTTTAGCTGTCAAGGGCCATTAAATCATAGTTTCTTTTGATTTTTTTCTATATTAATACCTAGAACCTCCACATGTTTCCAGCATTTGCATTACTTTTGGTCTGGAAATAATCCTGTTTACTGTCAGTGCATGATTTCTTTTTTTAAACCTCAAACAACAAAATCTAGGTCTGAGTGCCCAAGACCTTTTGATGTCGATTGGAATTTGAGAATATTCTGAACATTTGCAAGATGTCCAGAACTAAGTGTTTTACAAACACTCTCACTTTTTTTTTTTTTTTTGGTAACACTTCTGAGTTACCTCAATCTGCTCCCATGAAAAGAACTATATGGGTAATACTAAGTGTCTATTGCTGCGCTGAAGGGTTTAGAGAATAAATTATCAATTTTTTTAAAGTGAAATTAAGTTATGCTCAGCAGAAATTCGAGTTTTTGGTGTATGTAGAGTAGGTGACCAAAAATTTATAAATGGTGAACTTCAGGCTGATGCAGATGATGATACACTGGAATACTTTAACTGGAAATAATTTTTCTTTTCTGTTTTCCCTTCACTGCTCCGGTCAAGTTTCTCTGAGCGGCAGCTTCCTCAATTTGATGAGCTGGTGGAAGTTTCTGGTTGGAATGAGGAAGTGGCAATGCCAAGCCCAGAGAAGAAGTTCATTTTTATCGCTTTGCCTGCTGGCGGGGGTTGTGACAGTACGTGTGTACAGTCAGTTTGCGATCTTGAATTTCCCTTTGGTAAAGCATAGACTATTTGGCTGGAACTAACATTTTGGGAAGATTTTAGTCTGGTTTTGTCTGTGGTATAAATTTAAATGCTAGATTCATAGTTTACCTTTTGCCTACTGTAAGTGTGCACAACAAGACCAGTAAGTGCAAAGGATACGCTGTAGAGCTCCAGCTCACCGGTTACATTTTGAAATGGGGGTGATAGAGCTTCCACTAGTGTAATCAGATGTGATCGTCTTTTTATGTTGTAGCTGGAAGATTAAATTTTTTGGAGGTGAATCATTTGAGTAAACAGCAGCTGTAACAGGATGGTGTGTTGGACACGAATGTGCTCCCAACTCTAGCATCAAGTTAGGAAAATGGAAGCAGAGGGGACACCAGTATTTCTTTAAAAATATTTTCAGGTCAGGGTTAGGGCAGTTGGTTTTGGGTTTTTTGGCCTTTATTGGATAAGTGGATGGAGTGGCCTCTACTTTATATGCATCAAAAAGCTTCAAGGGGGATGTGGAAAAAAACCCTGCATGAATATTGTCACCTTATCTTACTATAGCAACTTGCTCGGCAGACAGAACACTATAAACAGATTTCTTCTGTGAAATCTGGATGTGTAGGTCTGTGGCTTAAAAATGTTCTGTCTTTCCCTCTTTTTAATCTTCTGTATCAAAACTTTATTTTGCATGAAATAGGCTCTGTGCAGCTGTATAACACGGGAAAGTAATTTCTCTCCTTCCATATCGCTCTTGTCTCTCAGATTTTAATAGCGGGATAACTGCATACTACTGGGGGCGAGTATATATGCGGGTGTTTTGTGGTATGGGTTTTTTTTTTTTTGGGGGGGGTGGTGGTGGTGTGGTGGTTTTTTTTTTTTTTTTTTTTTTTTTTTTTTTTTAAACGAGTTGAAATGTCATGGAAGCAAGAAATAAGTAAAGGCAATTTTGTATTGAATTACGTTTTTCTTTCTGAAATTTTGTTCTGCGTATTTAATGCCTTACCTTTTATGTCTTCTAAAACAGATTTGCAAACTGCCATAAAGTCTTTACTTAAAAAAGGACCAGGATTGGAGGATGCCAAAGAATCGCAGTTCCTTGCTTTGAGAAGGTAACGGAGCATGCAGGCAGACACTGAAAAACTCCTTGCTAGCAGCCACAATGTAAAAATAGCTGAATGTGTTGAGTTGGAGAGACTAGTGGCAATGTCATAAAATTACTAGAGAGAAGAGGCCAGGTCTTTTCCTGTACCTTCTGGTTGCACCCAGTCTCTCCAATGGAGAGTTGCTTCATTGTTCTGTAAGCTTGATGTTATTTTCTGCCTTTATGTTCCTGTTCATCTGTACTGTTTATGTTAAAGAACCAAAGGAGGGATGTAAGTGGTCAGCTTTTGTAGTAGATTCTCTGAGAGCCTGTGCTCTGGTGTTGGCTAACAGTGCAGTGTTCTTCAGAAGCAAAAGGTGGGGGCTTGACTGCAAGAGGAACCCGCAAAATAGAAATGTCCATATCCAAACATGTCCTGTCGTGGCAGATGTGACTTCCAGGGTGCGTGACGGAACGTGCAACCTAGTGCCTATACATGCTTCTGTCACAGGTGGACAGGGACTAAATGACAGAAGATTGCGTATTGGCCAGCAACAAGGGCCAGATTCAGTCATTTAATCTGATGGGCGTTAGTGTTCCTGCTGGGCAGTGGTGAATGCCTACAGTTTGGGTATTTGGAAGCACAGAACTCGTCATTTATGAAGGGGTGGGGTGTAGGGCTCTAACACACTTTGAAGAAAGATTGGAAAGGTTAGTTGTCACTGATACGTGTGAACCATCACAGGAGCGTGAGTAGTATGGATGGCCTCACAGAACCACTGAAGGGATAAATGTAATGGTGTCCAGTAGTACCAATAGTCTGTAAACTTACACTTCTGCACAAAAGGGTACTTAAGAAACAAAGTCTTCCACTTCTATTTGTGAAAAACCTTTTCTCAGCAATTAAAAACCACCCACTATTTACAGGTTACTAGTGTGCAAATAAGCTATTTATAAATCTTTGCTAGTTCACCTGTTTGTTGTGAATGCTGAGTAACTCTGAAATCAATTTTTTTCTCCAATTTGCATTCACGTACAATACTGTTGTTATGATTTCCATGCAAGATTCTTTTAGAATATAGGTACTTAATCTGCATTTCAAAGTTAAAATTCCAGGTCTTTAAAAAGAAAATAAATCTTCTGACTATTTTTAATACATCCACAGACAGAAAATAATATATCCAGGCTTTAGCTTTTCTTTATCTTAAAAACAAACCTAGCTTATCTAGGTAGGCACTGCAAACATCCTTGCCTCACTCACTTTCTATGGTATTTAGACAGAACTGTTCCTTTACTGCTGTGTCTTCTAAACTCTGAATCAGCGATTGTTTTTAATTATTGAAGATCATCATGGCTAAAATGGGCTTTTTCCATTATTTATAAATAAATGCTAACGTGACATTGCATGTAATTGTATGTTTTGTACATGATGATTTTGTTCATATTCTTGTTTTGTATGATTTAGGGAAGACTGTGATCTAATAAATGAACTTTGTTGCAAGCACTATTCAAATCATGTAACCAGGTAAGCCAGAGTCTTGCAATCTTTCCTGTGAACAACGGCACTTTGTCTTTGAAAGTGTTACAGCCAGGCTAACAACCTAAAACAAGACTATAAAACTTCCAATGTTTCACCTAGATCTGATTATTTATGTTGGAAATCATTTATATAATAAACTTTCTTTGATGGGTTCTTAATCTCAACCTGGACTGTGAACAGGGATAACAAACTGCCTTTCATTTAAATTGTCATTGTGTGAATTCCAGGACTTTGAATTACTACTGAATATTTAAAATTGACATAAAAGCAACTTGAAAAAAACCCCTTAACGTTGATTTTTTTTTTGCCACTATATGATTTCTAAATAGATGCTGAAATACTTGTGGAAACAGGATTTTGGTGCTACTCCATATTACTGTTTTTTTACCAAAAGGTTTTACAAAAGTTCAAGAAACATCTTTTAAATGTGAGTTGTCTTAACTGTTTTGAACATTATTACGTTTAATCTGGCCCAAGTATAGAGAGGGGAAGGACAAGAAATACTGAGAGATGGTAACCACATACTTTGTAAATACGTTTCTCCCTCTTTCTTTCTCTGACCTAGAGACCGTAAAAACCGACTTTCATTTCAAATTAATGACAAGATTGTCTGCACGCGGAATACGTATCTCAAGGATCTCTTGCCAGACCGTGGTTTCAGAGAGGATCCTAATTGCCATGAATGCAAAAGTGGAGAAACCACCCCCACTACAGAGACTGCTGAGGAGGGCAAACGACTATGCAATGGAGATATATTTTTCATAACAGGGGTAAGTCCTTGCTGCAAGAACTTGTACAAAAAAATGCCAGTGGTAACGGATTCAGTCCTTGTTGAATCCCCAGAAGAAAACAATCACACTTTATAATTTTAATTCATAAGATATACTTAGTTCTTCTGCTAAAGTATCGTGTGAAAGGCAAGAAAGAGGCAGACTTACAGTAGAGAATTAAAAAAAAAAAATCTCTGGGCGTTTTTGTAAAATGTGTTTCCGTTGGTCTGCTCGTGTCTAGTGTAAATAAATTCTGTAAATACTCAAATGTATCATAATTGAAATACATAATGTTTTGGATATAGGTAGAAATGTAGTCTTAAGTAAAGAATAAAGCTCATGTTACAGCTTAAGTTCTCTGGCAGAAAACTAAGCTGGCCCAAAAATACAGCAACACAACCCCCTGTATTTTTCCGCTGGGTTCAGTGAGTTGAGTTGACTCAGCTGAGGGTCCAGTGAAAGAACGAGTATTTGTGCAAGGGAAAGGGGGAGCGTACAGGGCTGGCGGGAGGGAGAGAGCAGGCTTTTCGCCATTTGTGGCAACAAACTGTTAAATGGCCTCACTGGTATTATTTCACTGTACCCTAGGATAATCTAAGTTTTCTGGGAGTTAAAGCTTCCTTTCTCAGTATTTTTCTTACTAAACAGAAGGAGGTAGGGTAGGCCCTGTATAGTGAAACTGTTATTTTCCTTGATGGCAGTCTGTGAAAGATAGCAGTCGTCTGGTTTTAGCGTCTTCTGAAACTCACTCGGTTGACAGTGCGGCTGTTGTAATTCCAGGGAAAGCTAGCATATGGACACACACAGATGTACGGACATTCATCGAACTGCTGGTACAACCTTACTGCTCAATGTTCTTGTGCTGTTTCTTTAGGATGTAGAAATGGATAAACAGCGCTTACTGACCATCAGCACCGTGTACGGCTCCACTTTCACTGTGAAGTATAAGGCACTGAAGAATCTGTGTCACATAAAACATGCATGGGCCAGAACTATTCACGCATTTCAGGTAAAAAAAAAAAAAAGCTATGAGCTGATAAAACTTTCTCAGGGCTTTATCTTGCTAATGCACTGTATTTTCATGTGAAAGAGTAAGAAGCTGTCTTGAAACTAAAATTCCTTGAATGCAGGATGGAAAATACTCTTGAAAGTGTCCCCAGTTGTCTCCAACTTACTTGTTCTTGTAAGCTTTTTTTTCTTTTTTTCTTTCTTTTTTTTTAAAACCACTTACTGGAGATCTTAATTTGACAAGGCATTCTTAAACATGTTTCAGGGTTCTGAGGAAAAAACTGTCGTCTACGTGGTTGGCAATTCTGGCTATGAGCACTGGCAGCACATGTACACGGCCGTGACCAGAGGATCCAGCCGTGTCTATATTATAGCTGAAAAGCAGCACATCAAGAGAGCAGTCACTAACAAGGTCATACCCAGAAAAACGTGCTTACGGAGATTTTTGAAGGAGAGAATAGCAGAAGCAAGCAACTGTCCCGAACAAACTTCCTCTCCCCTGATGAACAGGTGGCAAAGTCAAAAGCTTGAGACTCAGTCTGTTTCTGTAACTCAAGGTGCTCCTGACCCATCTGAACCCCTGACTGACTTGATTAAGCAGGAAGGGTCCGCAGTTCTCGAGAAAGAGCGGACGGGCAATTTGCAGCAAAATCCATGTAAAAGACCACACACTCTGGCAGGGAATTCTGAGGATGCTACAAAAATACCCTCAGTAAGTATCTCCTTACTGAGAAAGTTTAAACCAAACTTCTGCGCTCTTTCACCACTGCAAGTCAACTGGACACCATTATGATGATTATCATTTATTTAGTAATTTTCAAGATGACCAGTAATCAGTGAAGCAGTCACATTTGGCAGATGTTTGTCCAGAGCAATATATGAGTAAGAGGGAAAAATAAATTTACTGGTATTGACATTATAACTTGTTAGGCATCGGAGTGATCTGTTGGCTAGCTTAGCCTAAATTAGCTTATTCTTTGTGTACAGAAGTCAGATTTTGGGAGCTGACCTGCTGTGAAAGACTGAGATAAAAGTCAATCGTTGATTTTTATACAGTCAAATATGCTTAACAGATGCTTTTTTCATTATATCTCATTTCTGAGCTCTGTCATGGGGAAGGAGTTTTTTTTGAAGATGTTATGGATTTTAGTTCTGGTTCATACTCTGGTAACATTTTTTGTTTTGTTTTGACAGGCAACAGTACAAGATTCCCCCCTTGGGTCTTCCAGCCTTAGGAATCTAACTTCGGAACAACCAACTCCAAGGAAGCTTTCCAAAAGCTAACAAACTTAAGCTGTGAACCTCTCGGAACCTGTTTCATTTAAGGTTTGGAAGAGAGAAGCTGGGTATGTGGATGATTTTCAAAGGCTTCCCTGTCTTTGCATGCTTTATGAAGAGCAGCTTGTTTTAAAGCAAGCCTTTTCTATTTTCAGTGATCTATTTTTAGTAGGCGATTCCTTGGTCTGTCAGTCATCAAAATCATACCATTCTTTTGTTTTAGTGAAGAATGAACTTACAGGTCTTTCTTACAGAATCCAGACCTTCCCTTAAAATACACAAGGATTTCTAGGTAGCCATCCCTCCCAAGATTTATCCATCTCCTAATGCTACAGCATTGATGAGATGCTGTTACTGATGTGCCAAAACCACACTTTGCTCTCGAGTCAAAAAATAATAGTTCACAAAGGGGACTTCTTTACATTTTTTCTAATGTGGCAGAATCACGGGCATGAAGCTTTGATGGATTATGGATTTTAATCTTGTTACAAATAGCACAGGAAAGTTGCAGTCAGTGACTGTCCTTGGAAGAGATGCAGAACTTGCCATTGCTGCTTTAGCTAGTAGTTATATATGCTGATACTGATCTCGGCAAGAAAAGCAAAATTCCAAGTCAGCATTCAAGTAACATTCCACTTTCAATCTTTTTTTGTGTACTTTGTGACTTGCTGCATTATAATCTTTGAGATCAAACATCACACAAATTGTACTGAGATTTGGACAGCTTGCTTGCTTTTAACAATTATTTTTTTTTACACATATAGCTGGAAGAAGTGTGACACAGAAATGTATTTTTTTGCTAAAACTGGAGAAGATATTATTAGGGAGAAAAATGCTATAATTTTTAATGTTTTTAAATCGCTGTTTATTTCAATTTATACAGTTTTCCCATACAAATATTTGCAACAGTTTAAATTTCAAAAAACGTAACAGACAATAAATATCATGCTATATTAAAGTATTAAATTTGTACAAAAATACTTTACAGTTTAATACGTATTTGTTACAAATAAAAATACATGTTGAAGTGACTCATGAAGTTGGTTGTTTTCGTTGTTGTGGTTTTTTTTTTTTTTTTTTTTTCCTCTCCATGATTTGGGGTTGAATGTTGTTCTGACCTTTCCTGGCAGTGCTGAAATAGAACTCGGAGATACTCGTGTGTGCAGGGCAGGTGAGCTTGTTCATGTATTGGGAACAGCAACAGGGATACAGTTAAACAGTTTAAATTGACCAGAAACAACTCCGTAAGGTGATTGCTTAGATATGGAGACTCTACAAATGTACAAATCCAGTATCTTTATATTCACCAATAACAAGAATTACTAATAACAACTTGAATACCAGAATAAACCAAAGCAGCTGCTGGTGAGCATATAAAGCAACTGGCAGTATTTTATTGCTTGGGGGGAGAGGGGAGAGGAGAGAATCTGTGTGATGTTTGTAAAATACATTTACAGTTTTAAATTCTAAAAACGTGTTGCAGGGGGTAATGTTTATCATAAAGAAGGCTGAAAACTGCATATTAAATGGGAGTTTTGTCCCTTCAAGAAATTGACTTACTTAAAAAGCTCGCATGTGACAGTACAAGTTTACAGGTTTGTGGATCATTAAAGAGCTTTTGTATCAATCTTCCACTGACATAGTTTAAAAAAGCCATTTTCTAATTTGTCTGAACTCATTTCAGTTTTACTCATCAGTAATCCTCCTTCAGAGGTTTTATCCCACTAAAAAAGTCTCTGCTTAAACATATCCACAGGTCGCAAGACACACACCATTAAATATTTCATTGCATAGGGAGTAACGTATGTTGTAACAGAACTTACCGAAGTGGGGGAGTAACGTTCACCACATACTGCAGCTTCCTGCAAGCATTTTGTTAAAAAGACATCTACACCGTGCCCCCTTCTTGCCGGCAGATTAAAGGTCCCCAAAATCACAGATTTAGCCATTTAACGAGAAAACCCGGTACAGCATACCACGCGTCCTTGTCCGTCAGACAGTTCCTTTCTGATAAAACGTTTTTAAAAACCACGTAACCTGGACACGACTGTTAGCAGAGGTTAACTAACTCTGTGCTTTTCCCCCAAACAGCAGGTGCTGCTCAAGGGAGAGGGACGTTTAAATCATGTTTAAAACATCTCCCCAGTTTCTTACTTGGGGGGGCGGGGGGGAAGGCCCTTATGATTTTTTGTACTGTTGCTAATGCTAGATTGTTTAGAATGGAAGGACTTGACTTGAAGAAACTTTCAGAAGTAACCATGAGTTACTATAAGCCTTGAGACAGACAGACTGACCTCCTGTGCTTTTCAGTGCTATACAGCATCTGAGCCTCCATCTCAGAGAAATCTTAATGGGATTTAGCACCATAATTGTCTTTCCTTACCGAATGTCCCACTAAAATGATCTTCCGCTATAATGTATTTGTAGGATCCCGCGTCTCTGCGTTAACACTAGTGTGTCCACTCTGCTGAAGGAAGGCGTTACTCTGATCACTCCACTCCCCGCTCGCTGAAGGCTGTTGTTCCGAGCTTCCTTTCCGAGATGCCAGCGGGTTTCTGCTAATCACCAGTTCCAGCTTATTGCCAGATTCTGCGATGAGGGGCACAACTAGACAGCAGTCAAAGTCTCTGGTGCGAACGTGGTTTACCTGAACGATTAGAAGACTGAGTTTTGTTATCATTTTAGGAAAAAGAAATGAGATCGCAAGGGAAACAGATTTATCCTTGAGACTACGGAACCTGATTTGAATGTTCCAGGTGGAGGACTGTCTATCCAAGACTACTTAACCATGGTGCCAGTTAAGTTTTCTCCTCACCCTTTCACAGAATGTAGCTAAGATGGGCATAGTTACAGTGGTGGCAGGTGTGGGCAGCTGTCACAGTGCCTGCTCCATAAATGACATGTAACAGCATGTCATTTTTCTGTCTTTCACCGTGTTCATTAATTTAAATGCAACAGATCACATCTAACATTTCAATTCAGTTCAGGTCTTCTCTGGTTTTAATAATATATAATAAAGTTTTTTATTGGGCTAAGTTGACAGAAATTTAGCTCTTCCCTCATGGTCCAAACTTGGCACTGGGGGAAGTGCGGCACTCAGTGAGTAAGTATTCCATTAGTATTACAGCTAGGGCAAGCAACAGCTTGGATTAAGCACAGAAACAATTCTCAAGTCTGTATCAAGAACAGCAGAAGTTACAAATCTGTCTGGAAGTGCCATGGGAAATTCTGACTTTGCAGTGAGCATTTGTATGTGTCTCCTTTGGAGTTCTGAAATACTTAACACTCTGAAAGAATCTGTTTCTTGTTTCTTCAAATACGACTCTAGAGAAGAACCTAGCTTTAGTGCCACTGCATAAAAGCCCAAGTCACCACAAAGTGTGGCCTTTTCTTACCGAGGCTGCAAGCGATTTACGTGGCCTGTGGCACAGAGCAATTACGATCATTTGTCCTTCTTCCTGTCCCCCCCCGACACATCCTTTCCCAGCAGAAGTACAACAGAACAGTACTGCTCATCATTTAAAATATAATCAGCAATGTAGATAATCGGGCTGTTCCAAACAAGTGATGAAAACACTTTGTGCAGTTTTCTACCATCACGTCTGCATAGACGCATACCCAAACACCCTGCGCTGTGGTTACAAATCTTTTTACAAAATAATCCGTGTGTCATGCCCCGTCACGCTAAACCCGCGCGGTGCCAGAAACATTACCTGTAGAAGTCTGTCGTATGGTTTTAAACCTCCCAGATCGCCAGGGCCAGCTGGTCGAATGTTTTTAACATACACTCCTTTTTCCAATAAACCATCTGAGACACTGAACCCAAAGTCTTCTCCATCAGAGTCCTTGTACAAAGTTACCTGTGGAAGTGACGTGACATGATGAGAAAGGTAAAAAAAAAAAAGGTTTGTCCACATTTCTACCAGCATTAGAGAGGCTTTCCTCCTGGTTTTGGTGGTGCTTTTTCACAATAGAGATCACTTACCTACTATTTAGTACTTAGAGTATTAGAGTTGTCCCCATTTTTGACATTATATTAATCTTCTCAGAAGCCACCTCATTCTTCAGTAACAAACAGCCCTTTTCACTTCTTGTCAGCTGGAAATTTGTGGTGTTTATCCCACCCTTTGTGGTGTCATTCTTTTGAATCTTAGGGTTTTTGTCACCCTGTTCTCTAGCTGCCAGGACCTGAGTACAAGATCAGGTTTAGTTTTGCTTCAGGGATGAAGAACTGGCCTCAACCAAACAACTGCTGTCACGTCTTCCAAAACTTCCAGAGGGCGTGAACACCACCGGCACCGCCAGCTGCAGCCAGCCCGGTTTTGGCCAGGCAACGGTCCACCCTGTAAAGCCTCCTCTCAGACAAGCTCAGTGTAAGAGTTACAACACAATCATTTAAGAAAGTACAACGGAGGCTCCTTCCGAAAGAGCTTGCAGGCGGTGGTCTTGCATAGCCGAGAGACGGTCGTTCAAAAGCAGGAAATAGAAGAAGTAAGTTAATAAAACTGTTAGGAGGAGGTTTTTCAGGCGTTCAGAGAACGAGTCCTCGCAGGTAGTTTTGTGAATTCAGTGACTCTATAGAAAAAGGTTCAGAGACTTCTTTGTAGGTACATGGCATGCTTAGTTTTTATTTCTGTCAGGATTTTATTTTTTCTTGCTCCTCTCACATCAGGAGTGCAGACCTACGCAAGTAAGTTGAGTGAGTCAGTGGTGTGACATCTGACTGATGCTGGCACAAAACGTGTGTGCAGATACAGTCACACAGTCAAAATCGTGCTTTTACTGCTATAGCTTGTGTCCCTTTGGGTTCAAAACGGTGGTTTTATCATACCTTGGCTGATAAAACGACAACATTAAGAGTGCTCTGTAATTTTCTAATGGCTTGGTACTAGTAATGCTCCGTGTGCCGCACCCTCGTGCGTGCCAGCCACTGAATTCCTTTCTGGTGTTTCTGAATTACGGAATCACTCAAATTGAACGGGACTTTGGGAAGTCTCTAGTCCAACCTCCTGCTCAAGGCAGGCCAAGACCAAACGCAGATCGGGCTGCGGAGGACTGGGTCAGTATTTCACAGAAGAATGCCAAGGCACAGCAGTGCTGGGGCACCACGCTGGTTGGTGCTGCCCGCAGAAAGCTGCTGAGATCCTGCCTTAACTGCCGTTGTGGAAAGGTAAGCAAGAAGAGACAAGGTTGTCTCAAAGCAGGAGCGAAGGATTTGGTCAGATCAACCAAGAGCACAGACAGTTGGTTTGGGGTTTTTTTCCTGCTCTCTGCAGTTTTCTTGACTTGGCTTTTGTGGTGTATCCGCAGTGCTTTAACCAGAATGAAAACAGACCCACTAGTAAGTTTGGTAGCTCTGCCGGGCAGCAGTTCGGAGAAGTAAGGCCCAACGCCAGCTGCCGCAGCATCAGCAGGGTTTTATCTGTAGAGGCGGACGGTGCATGGCTGGGCCGCTGCGGAAACGCCTCTCTGTCTCGTGCCGTGGTAAGCGCAAATGCCCCCCGCCCCAGTACCTGCCACTTACTTGACACCCCGTCTTCCTCCTCCCTTGTTTTTCTCCCTCTGTACAGTACAGCGAACCAGAAAGCCGCACCTAAAGTCCCACTAACTAAGCTGAAGGCTTAGTGACTGATTCTCTTACTTGGGCATGAGCTGCCATTTTAAACTTCCCAGTGGGTGCTGTGTTTAAGCTCCTTGTCTTCTCCCATCTTCCCCCAAAGTAACTTGCTGCTGAACCTGTCCTACTCCCCTCCGGCGCAGCGCCGATGTTAGGAGCCAAAGGGCATTTCAGCTACTGACAAACCTATCTGCAAATTCAAAATAATCCATCTTAGAATGATTTTAATTTGCATCAACAGCTGCTGTACCAGCAGGACTCTGGGAAACTTCTACTCATTTGTTATCAACAGAGGCTTTTGTCTGTGCTAGCGTAGCAAGTCTAACGTGGCTCTGATCTGAGGTATGTTTGAAGCTGCTATGAAGGTGCCGTAAGACTACCTACCATTCTAGCAAGACTGAAAAAGTTAATAAAGGAGGGAGATATACTTTAACGACAGGTTCGTGTGTATTTCCTGGCACAAATGAAAAATAATTAGCACTGGACCAAGACACAAATTCTCTTCAAAGGAGAGAACTTTTTTCCCACACCATCACAAAGGATAGGAGTGCTTCACGTTAACTGCTTCTTAAAGAAGCCTTGAAAAGTAAACTTAAATATGTGATGCAGTGCCTAAGAGGAGAAAACTGACTTAAAATACCACGCACTGTTCGAACACAGATGGCACAATTTTTCAAAGGAACGTTCCCTTTCCACTTACTCTTTTCCCCTTCCTCTTCCTTCAGGCACTGGAGTTACGCGGAGCTGGATCCAGCCTCAGGTGAGCTACAGAAACACAGGGAGCAGGGAACTCTCGGAAGTCAGCTAGCCTGTATTCTTGCCCTAAGGCAGGATCAACTGCACCAAACCCATTTCCGAGAGACATTTATCTGTCCTGCTTTTTAAAATCTCCAGTGATGGAGACTCCACAGTCTATTAAAGTAATCCCTTCCAGCGCTTCAGATGTTTTCCTTGGGTCTAAACTAAATCGCCCTTGCTGAGCGTGAAGCCTGCTGCTGCCCACAGAGAACAAGATCACTTTATTCTCTCCTTCTCTGCAGCGATGTGAAACGAGGCTTGTTGTCCTCTGGACTCTGTTCGGTAGGTTAACATCCTCCTTTAATTTTCAGACCCCAAAGTGGACAGTCTATTACAGCCAAGACTTTATCAAAGCCAAGCTAGAGTGGAGAGTAATTCTCGCACGTACTACAGATGGTGGTCCCGTTTGTGTGGTCTAGGACAGTGTTGCTGTTTTCCTATTTTTAGTGAGTGGTCTGTCAGCGAACAAAATACATACAAATTCTGGTCTACAGATCTATAGGAAGTACCAGTCCACATCAGCTCACCTTATCTCGTGTCTTGTCTATAGTAAGTTCGTTGCGTGTTTGACAGCTGTCACGTTTTTTAGGTGCAAGTCATCTGCAGAGAACTTTCTTTTGTATTAGAGGTTATAATTTTGGGGCTACTTCTTTTCAGGGCAGCATATATTCTTCAAAGGGGATCTCAGAGTAAAAACCCTGGTATCTGAAATACCCAGATTTCTGTTTAATAACGGGTACGGGCAAAGCCTTACCACATGGTTTTCTTATCTTCCCTTGCCAGTAGCCCTGTCTGAAGGGTATGAGATCGCAGGCAATTCACGCAACACCTAACTCATGCTGTTTTATCTGTACTTCTGAGCACAACTGTTCGGAAGGTTTGATCTCAATAGCAAAATCTCCATTATGGGCAATTTGTTAGACTTTTAAATTTACATCAGGAGCCTAAGGAAAAAAGAAAGTTGAAATGGAAATTTAATTCATATTGCATAAGCAATTAAATAGTTAGAAATTTTAAACAGAGGCTTACAAGTTTTGAGCCTGTTTCTGTGCCTCTCCTCCCTCTCCTATCTGTGGGAAAATACTTAATTTAAATTCATACATCTTGCACAGATCAGCTACCGAGGTACTTTAACAGACTGTAATTTTAGGTTAATGATTACACGCAATAATAATATTGAAAAATTATCTGATACCTAGTGCATATTTTTGCTCTCAGAGGAATGCGTGCTCTATGAAACTTTAAAAAAATGGTCTGCTATCATTTTTATAAAAATATTAATCTATATGCTTACCTAGGTAGATAAAATCAATTGAAGGCATTAATTAAATTTGGGTACTGATAGCAATATGCCATCCAGTTAAATTAAATGTTACTTATTAAACAATCTAGAACAAATGTTTGAAGAGATGTGTACTTATCTCAATCACAGCTTCCGCAGGACGAAGACAGTTCAAGTACACGTTTGGTGAATGTAACGCAGTGACGCAAGGAAAAGCAGTGAAGAATTCAGGTTAACTTGCTGCCAAGTTTGCAGCTCTCAACAAAATAATCCTCAGGGCTGTGTTACCTTTCTGACAGGTGTGTATCTGAGAAGGACCAGCTAGTAATGGCATCCGCTCACCATGCTGTTCCGCTAGACTTACTCATCCGTGTCCGTAGCCTGAGCAGTTTTCGTCCAGTCTTACTCTCTCTTACCCCATACAGACTCGTTGGTAGAAGCACATATTCTTGCTCTCTCACAATCAGATTATGAAAAACCAGTGGAACACCGACCTTAGCCGGCCCGTTTTCTGCAATCAACCCTACGGTATGAACCCCGATCTATAGGGTACATAGGCCCAGACTCACGGCCCTGAGGCAGCGAACAGGCACCTGACCTGTCCTGCTGAAGGAACTGGGAAAGCGCGGCAGCAGGCAGCCAAGTACACGCTTGCAAGTCTTGCTGAGGCAAGTCTTAAGCAAGCTATGTCTTAACTTCTATTTCAAAGACTGTTTATACCACCACAGTTTTCCAAACCAGTTCTTATTTCACTGGTTGTCCTGCCAGGGGCCCAGCTGATGAAGACAGAGGGCAGAGCACATTTGCCAGCCGGTAAGGCCTGTCACGACAAATACTTAAATCCAGGCATTTCTCTGACAGTGAAGTGAAGTCACAGCTGTGGCATTGCAGCTCTTCTGGAAAGCTTTCACTGCGCAAGCTGTCCATCAGAAACAGCAACTGAACAGGTTACTACTGTCAAACTAGAGGGGATGTATCTATAAAAAATATAAATATATATAAAATATCTAATATATAAATACAAAAATGAAGGAGGAGAGAGAAAGAAACAGGCACATTGCTACACAAGAACCTGTAAGAAAACTAACACGTAAGAACGCGCTGAGATGGGCACGAATACAAAAGCAGCCCACGCGCTTGGGTTAACCTGCATGTGCGGTCACAGGGGTACAAGCCCACTTTGGTGAATCACACCATAAAATCTAGTCACTGGTTTCTATTTTTCTTAAACGACTGTAAGGATTTGGAAAATCCTTGGTGCAGGTTCAGATTCTTAGAAAGGAAATGACTCTTTTCTGGATGACAGAATAGACAGTATAAGCAAACTCAGTATCACTTCAGCAGACAGTGGAAAAGTGGGTGTACTGTCTGAACAAAAACTGGAGATCACTAAAACGGAAGGTCACAGCAATCTTAAAAAACAGACAACTGAAGAGAGAGAAAGCTCAAGGACAGGGTATTTTTTACTGCCCAGGACTCTATGAGCTAGCAGCTATGACAGAATACCGACTCATTAATAGAAATCTGACGACTCCTTTCCAGGAAAGGATTTATTTTATCAATCACGAAAGGCTAGTTTTATAATCCATAGGAAAACACTGTGCCTCTGCCAAACGTGAGCACACCATGAAATGCCCACTGGAGTAGTTTTGTTTCGTATCTCGCATTTACTCACCACTCAGGAAAACTGAGCGCAGTAACTGACTCCATTTATCACTTCACATCAAGCTGGAAATATGAACAGCTTAAAACTATCACAACGCATCCTACTGATTGTTTACACTGGCAATGGATTCACTTTCCATATATAAGATCCACGCTCTACCGCCTTCTACAAACATCCATTTAGCCCACACCCAGCGAGTCCTTACCTCGCTGCGCGAAACCGAATGAACTACAAACTAAACTCGGTCAGACCCGCCGGGACCAGAACCCAAACCAGCTCTCCTCAGAATGACAACATGTGGTGTCTTAACAAAATTTCTCCATGCTTCCGCCTCCTCTCTGGGAAGATCTCAGACCTTTAAGAGGATGACGGGTGCAGGAGATGGGGGGCTCCTTCCCATCAATTAGACGAGCATTACAATGTCCCCCAAAGTTCTGGAAACGGCTTGCTGTTATTGCCTCACTGGACTTGAGACTTAAGCTGGTACGGTGTTTGCTCTGCATATCTGAAGATACTTTATCCAGTACTTCCTTGGGGTGCAGAGCCACCTTCGTATCACCAGGTGATTTCAGCAGTCTCGAGCAGTGAAAAGTTGCGTAGACTGAGGATTATTCATCCGTTTTAGAGCAAAGGAATTGTAAAGAGAAGAGAAGCAACAGCCAATTTGAAGTAACATTCTAGATTATGTACACCGAGTCTCATGTATTTGATTCAAAATGAGTGTTAATTTGAAAAAGGACTAATGGGAACCCCAAACCCTCCTGAGTAATTTCCAAAAGAAATGTATTTTCTAGAAATTAAACTTTGCTTTCTTAATGAACACATTTTGCAGAGACGAGTTATTGGTATTGTCAATTCAAATTACCAGTGGATCCTCCTTGCAAAAGAGCAGTCCCTTTTGAGGATTTATTGTAAAACAAAATAGTAGACAAGGATGCATCTTAGTGGTTTGTTTCCTCCACAAGGATATATCATTAATGTATTTGTAAGAACTAATATGCACGGCCCCGAAATTACATCCGTGGAGTCATTATAAAAAGTGCTTACTGTATTGCCATGTAATTAGATTCCCTACGCTGAACGTATTATTTCGAAGCTGTCAGAAGAAAATTACAGACCTTGTGTAACTCCACAGGAGTTGGTGACATGATTTCTTTCATTTCTTGCTTAATTTTTCTCAGAACCATGGACTTTCTCCCCACATCTGACGGCAATGTGTTGCTCCGAGTAGCTTGACTGTAATGCGGCCTCACGGTACTTCTTTCCTGGAAGCTGGCTTGTCTGCCCAGCTGGTTACGAGGCTGTGGGTTTTCGTGATTCAAACTCATTGTACTTCCTGACATAATTGTGGCCTAGAGCATTAAGGAACAGGTTAATTTTAACACAGAACGTGGGTTAAGTAAGTGGTTAATTCATAGCAGTAGGAAAACCATCTCTATTCTTTGTTAAAACACAATCACTCAGGGCACAGCAAAAGGCAAGAGGATAGCTGTTCAGTCTGCTTGCAAGTCACTATAAAATAAAGGACCACAACAAAACACACCACCACCACCAACGGAACCCTACGGGCAAAAGTTTTCAGACAGCACTTCAAACTAAAGTACTGAGCACTAGAACGGCTACGCTTGTAAGCTAGTCCCCTGGCAGAGTGAAGAGTGTGTAGGATCTTTGCTTATTTTAAAAATACTTTACATGTAAATAAAACGGCATTTAAGTTGCAGCATAACTGCATTTGTCGGAATTGCAGCTATAGGAAGGCATTTACAATTCAGACGGTGCGTGCAAGGTAAAAAAATGTGAGTCAGCAGAATACATCGGCAGCTCAAGAGCCAGCACTGGCAGAGAGCGCGCCCGGGTACCACCCCAGGCCGGGGAAAGCTCGGTGCAGGTAAGCTCACTGCCTGGAAAGAAACTGCGCGTAACGCGCATATTGCAAGAGTAACTGCCTTTGCTTAGCACTAACACTGCAGGGATACAAAGCCCTGTCTCACCGCTGTTTTCAATCTCAGTAAAAGCTAGCCTTTTATGTTAGAAGCAAGAATACATGGAGGGTGAAATCTTGGAAGGCGACGACGGGAGTCATCTCACCCACTGGATGGAACGGACTGACGTGAAAAGCACCCGTGCCCTGCGAGGAGCCTCCTCCCTCGTGAAAGGCTTTCGGCTCCGGGGAATGGGAAGCAAACGCGCTTCGGCAGAGCCACCCTACGGAGGTGCTGCTGCTGGGACAGGGTACGCTGAATTTCCTATTTATTCTCCCTGGCGCCGATGGGCAAGTGGAAAGGGAAATTACAAGGCCGTAACCTGAGCTCGGACTGGGACAGGATGCAGGCAGCCTGCCTGCAAATGAGAAGCGAAAATGAAGGGGGGAAAAAATAAGCGGAAAACTGGTAAATAAACGTTCGCTTCTGACTCTGGTGAGCATATCTGTCACCCTTCTTTCTCCCATCTCCAGCACTACTTTCACTATGAGGTAATAAACTACAGCCTTAACAGTCTCTCTGGTGCCCAGTACTGACTGGTATTACTGCCTGATGGAGCAAAAGCATCCAGAGGACTTGGCAAACAACAGTTTCCTTTGCTCTTTGGCTGAAGACCTTGAAATGAAAAACGGTAAGGAGTCCTTGACGACGCAATGGCACTTACTTCATAAAATAGAGGCATCGCCATTCTCAGCATCCTGACATTCTGAATGAGTCTCACTTTCTTTTCAGAGCTGCAGGTTGTGCAACAAGGCAATGCCATAAATGATACAGCATCTACAGTTCTGAATTTCACTTCTGTGAAAGGCTGAGGGAAATTCAACGTGTTGAAGTAACTGAATTCTGATCAGCATGAATGATCTATTTCCATATCCTTTCATTGTGCTCTGAATATTGAAAATTGCAAGAGAAGCCTGCGGTACCGAACCGTATCTAACTATGGAATTAAACCAGTATAACATTTTCTCCTACATTTCTCTGGTTTGCAATAACAAATACATGAGAATCACATTTTGCTACCCATACATGCAATACGAAAGCCATAAATCTGAGGAAGTAAATTAATCTGAACTGAAAAACTTTCACCCAGTTATGCCATTCACATTCCTCCTGGCTGCTAAAGGACTTTATGTAACATAAAAATGAAAATGAGATTCTGCCAGTTTTGCAGCTCCAGGAATTTAAAAGAACATAAAAGAAAATATTTCAGGACCTTTCATTCTGTGGTTTTAAGTGGCAGTATAATCTTAATTGTTCTGACTGGACAACTTGGAGAAAAGGGGATTAGAAAAATAAAGACTCAAAGTTACTCCGTCTCTGTTCCCTTCTCCCTCTACCCCCCTCACAGTCTAACACAAAGCATGGTTAGATTTGCAATTAACTTCCGGAGGAAACGTGAAAATTTGTTACATAGGGAAGAAATTGCTGTAGAACGAACGTTTCTCACATTGGCAGCTTTTTTTGCAGAGTGGTAACATTATAGCTAAACGTTTTGAATAGCTGATTTTCTTTTATGTTCATCTTAATCAAATTAAGTTTCAATTTAAAAGACAACCTGCAACATGCCAAGAAAAGCTGCATAAAGCGTCTGTCAGAGAACGGGATGCATTGCTGCAGGAAGGTTATGCCCACTGAAGAAGTTCTGCGCCATTTGCTGCCCGTGCAGACAGCGCCAGTGGTTACGCACAGCAGAAGCTGCAAGTCAAAAGCTCTGGGGTGACCATGTTTACAGAATTTTGGTTGCGTTGTACAAAAGAAAACAGCTCTGGTTAGGGGCGAGGAGGCAACTGCACAAGCAAAAATATAAAGGTAAAGGGTAGGTACCAAGAGAGTCATGTTTCTCAAACACAGACGCCTGTCAGCCTTGTCCTGTGGAGAGGGGTTAAAGCTTTTAAATGAATTGGCATGATTAGTGCAACTTAAAAGAAAAAAAAGGAGAAAATAAAATGAATGTAAACCAAACCAAAATCGTTATATTTCTCTATAATTGGAAAGAAAGGTTAAGATTGTTCTACCTCTAGTTCCCTCAGAATTCCTGACTGGCCACAGGTCTCTAAATCCTCCAGAGCCTGAGACCAGAAATTTTCCTCCTGGTCAGCCTCGGTGTTATCATGGGTACCTGCGAAGCTAGATTTACAATGAGAGGTTAAAAAACATGTGGGCTTTTTTCCCCCCCTCGAAAAATACATTTTACACATGTGCCTTGCCACAGACTGCAACCTGAATGACAGACCGCTGCGGTAGGAGGGCAGGAGGGCGGGGAAGAGTGGCTGCTCAGGAGAGGCCCGATGGCCGTGCAGAGCACATGACAGACCAGTCTCCTCACAGCGGGGCAGTCGCTAGCGGCTGGCAGGGTCTGAGTAGCGAGTGATTCAGTAGGGACATAAATGGATTCCAAGAACAATGCAATACACATTTTTACTGGACTGAAGCTGGGACGTCCCTATGAAAATTTATGAATCAACCAGTAGCTGGGTGCAGAGCTGCTCTGTGCAACAAATATTTGCAGTAAAACCTTTCAACCTCACAGACTTCTCCCAGGGAAGATGAAAAGAGCCCTCATTTTTGCAAACAGCATTTTGCAAAAGAGGGACGGTGGTGGTTTTTCACCCCATTCCTTCAGCCCAAGCTGCGTTTGTCAGTATCAGTTTAAGCCCTCCTGATCGCCACCACGTGAACTGCTCCAGCCGTTTCATACACAAACACAGAGAAACTTTCAGGGATGCAACTGTCTTGCATGGAGACTTAGGTCTCTGGTGTTTCGTAAACGCACCGAAGCCTTATTACTCGTGCTCTGGAGCAAGACGCTGGTGACAGTGATGCTCGGGGAAGCTGCCCAGCAAGAGAGGTCTGATAAAAACCGCCAACCCTGGCCTGCAGCAACACAGCCCAAAGCACCACCGTTACAGTGTAGGGGCGTGGGGAGGAAGCAGGGTTTTTTTGCTGTCCTAGCAAGGGGAACCAGCTCAATGAAGGTTCACACAAGCATCAGAGCTGCTGCATGGGAGGGGGCTGATTATGGGATGGGCACGGGGGAAGGATGAGGAAGGAAAGAATGAGAATTTGCCCTTTTGGTGGCAGCAAGCTGTTACTTCGGAGCAGCTGCCCACAGACTGCAGCTAGAGGTGCTCAACAGCACATAAACAGAGCGAACGCTATTACGGAAGCATCGGAGGCCTTGCTTGACAAACAACGTAGTACTGAGAAGAGCGTGAATGTGACACTGTTAACAGAATAGCTTTTAAATAGGAGAATTGCCCAGCACAAGGGACGACAGCTTGAATGCTTCACACGCATGATACTCTGCCTCAGAGATGCTTTCTTACAACTACGATCAGTCAAGCAGACAATGGTCAGCCATTTCAATCTCTTATTGCAATGATTCTCCATCTAGCATCAGTGTCTCTGCTAAGATATTGCAAGAGATACAGCAATGGTGAGAATACCTACTCAGATCACAGATGCAATTCCTCCCAGGCAAGATAAGAAAGTATTTAAAACGTGATTTTAGAAAGATCCTTGACTTCTGAAATTAGCTCTTTCAATAAACCTAAGTAGTTGTTTTAATAGCCAACACTGAACATAGACTAATTCATCCATTAAAATACTTTTCTTTATATTGCATACTGATATTATAATATAAAATGGAACTTGAGTTAACGAACAGGATTATTTGAGGCAATTGTCTGCGACAGCAAAGACTGGATCTCCTAGAACTGGAGATCCATTTCTTCTCCAACTTCTGTGAAATCTGAAATCATCATACCTGTATGTCTGGGCCTCTTTTTAGCTGAAGCAATTCCTTTTCCTACCCTCACCTCCTCTTTTGCCTTTTCTCCGAGTCTTGTCTCCTGGTGTGTGAAATGCTCAACTTTTGCATCTACATTACAGCCACGTGAATAAACTGGTTTGTAGCTGAGCTACCACACCAGAAAAAAAGACGTACCAAAATAATTTCTCATCTAGATAGCTTTTTTTCCTGAAACCTGAGAGAGTGATTTTATGTTATGTGAAATACTGTTTGACCTATAACAAATATATATGGTTTTCTGATGCTTATTCAAAGGGCCATCAGAAATTTAGATGCATAAAAATGCTGAAGGAGAGGTAGTGGGACAGATATGAAGACACAGGTACCTATGATTTGCTTCTTATTGCCATATGAGAGACAAATTTTTTTTATTTATTTTTTTTTTAATTCAGAAGGCGATAGGATGTTCTAGGATCTGGCAGACTCATTCCTCTAAGTATTGTTCTAAAGTGCAAAAAATTTTCCCTGGAGCAGGAACTAGAACAGACTTGTCCCACCTGCCAGTGATAGGTAGACACCAGGCTACAGAGCGGTTGAAGCTCTCTGGTTTCATTCACTCGCCAACTGAAATTTCACTGTCACTCAACGGCATGTTGATGATGTGTTTTCTGCTTTTACCCTGTTTTTCTCCTTTTTCTCATTTCAACTGTTTTCCTTTCTTCCCCCTTCCCCCCCGACCCCCACCCCAGCCCAGCTGGATCTCACTCCTGTGCACTCTTCGTTCTCCTACCTGGAAGTACTCCACTCTTCCAGCTGTCCCCCACCTTTCCTTTGCCCACCAGAGGCACCTTTCCACATCTTGCCCTCTTTCTTCATGCTCCTGACGCTCTCTCCCCCTGATCTTTCTACAGAAGTTTGCTTTAAATGGTTTTCTCGATTCTCTCCCAATGTCTCAGCCTCCTTCTGTTGCCACACATTCTTGGAAGCTGTGCTACACAAAATAAAGGCAAGAAAAAAATTACTTTTTAGTGTTAGAGAAGAAGGTAAGTTGCTTAGCTAGAGGCAGAGAAGAGGTGGTTTTCTGGGGATCCCTGCAACAGACTGGAAGAACAGACATGCCCTTCTCAAATACTCCAGCACTTGGTATAGGAACACCATCCAGTGTGGCATTATCCATTTTACAGATACGGTGTTAAAATAGTCATTATTTTAATTTGTGCCACATATCTCAGGTGTAAGTCACATTGACAAGTAGAACAAGACTCTTTAATGTGGATACTTTCTGTTGAATAGTGCTTTAAAATGGTAGTAGAACACACACTTTCCATTTGGAAGATTCTGTATTTTACAATCCACCTTCCTGGTTCACTGCTCATCAACTTTTTCAGCTTACTACTTACATAACTGTGTCCTGGTTTCGGTAGGGACAGAGTTAATTGTCTTCCCAGTAGCCGGTACAGCGCTGTGTTTTGGGTTAGCATGAGAAGACTGTTGATAACACCCTGATGGTTTCAGTTGTTGCTGAGTTGGGTTTAGACTCAGTCAAGGACTTTTCAGCTTCTCATACTGCCCTGCCAGCGCAGGCTGGGGGGCAGAGGAACCTGGGAGGGGACACGGACAGGACAGCTGGCCCAAACGAGCCAAAGAGGTATTCCATACAATGTGATGTCATGCCCAGTATATAAACTGGGAGGAGTTGGCCAGGGGGCACCGGTCAGCAGGTGGTGAGCAATTGCATTGTGCAACACTTGTTTTGTATATTCTAGTAGCATTATTATTATTATGATGTTCCCTTCTTTTTCTGTCCTATTAAACTGTCTTTGTCTCAACCCACTAGTTTTACTTCCCCCCCCCCCCCCTGCTCCCCTCCATCCCACTGGATTGGGGGAGGTGAGAGAGCGGCTGCGTGGGGCTGAGTTGCCGGCTGGGGTTAAACCATGACAAACTGCAAAACCATAGGTGTTCTGGAATCTATGGCTGCATCTCATCTGAGAAACAAAATATGGGCCTTAACTCTGGTAAAGATGCTGCTACGAAACTAAAGATATTAATTTACCGAGAATGGGAGGTATGAAGAAACTATGACCATTTCCTTTATTAAATACTGTCCACTACTAGCCTAAGAAAACTTCTAGTATGCTTCTGGCCAGTAGGGACCAAAGGAGCTGGGTATGGACTGAGAGTTCACACTTGCCCAGATCTTTGCTATCGTCTCGCCAGACTTGTCTCCCGACAAAATGCCGCTGGGCAATCTGCCGTATCAGAGGATTTGTCATTCGGATTCTGAAAAGCAGCACTGGCATCTAAGCTTTGCCTTGATTTACATTTCAAAGGTAACAGACTGGACCTTACGGATTTACTTGTCCAGCATGTTTATACAGGAACCAGAAAGGGGTTCTTTAGTACTAAACTTGAATTCCTCACAGACTGGGATTTCAGGCTCACTGTGCTGCTACACCAGGGAACTGTATTTCTAATGAAGGACATGCATGTCTGCAAGTCCTGAGGATGGATAGAAAGAGCGCAGAAATCTCTCTGTGATGTCTGTCTTCCCTTCTCTGAGGAAGAACTGTTCTTTGGCTGGAATTACCCAAGTCTCTGCAGTGGTTCCACTGCTGGATCATCCTTAGAATAGAGAATAAAAGACTTCTGGGTCTTTCACTATCTCCAGGCATTGTCGGCTAAGCATTCTTCCCTCAGGAAGTTCTTTGCCTGCAGAGAAATTCACTGAAAAGGAGATGTAATTCTCAGGAGGAATGAATGCACGGCAAACTACCATAGCTTTGGACAAGACACTTCTACCTGGATCACACTGTTCTCCTACTGAATCACTGCAGATGTCTCAAGCATTTATGGAAGAAGACTGTAATTTCTGCTGCTTTCCCCAAACCAAAAGACAAATTTTCATGGAAGACAAAAGATTAACATGCCAGTTGTCTCTAGCCACTTTATTTGTAGGTATATTTTTGTGGAGTGGAAAAGAGAGCAGGTTTTTTCTGAAGCTTACCCAGGGGAATGCCCTAATCTTTTTGTTTGTTTATTCTTAAGAGACAAATGCTGTGTTTTTTTGTCTGAAGTAACTCAAAACATATATATGTCTTGGTTTTGGCATCATAATCTTCCATAAACGTCACCAATCTACCCTCATAAGTTTCATCAAGTATAAATACTCTATCTCATACTTATAGAAAGAGCCATTACAGCTGCATTAGAAAAACATCATTTCATTCCAGACAGTAACGGTTCATTTTTGAGGCAGGGCTGTGGCTGCAGATCAGAAAACAGAAACTCATATGGGAACTTACCTGCTTGCTGTAGGTCGGTCCCATTCATCATCACTCAGCCCTGTATCATGAAATGGGTGGTTTCGTGGTTTGCTTGGAGGGGACAAACTAGTCTGTTTAGGACTCCTCCATTCATAGGTATTGAAGTTGTATCCCGAAGCCTGATAGCTGTGGCCTAAAAAGAAAAATTATATATTCACAGCACTGTACATGTTGTAATGACAGAAAAGCACATTTCTGAAGCTGGTTTCTCTAGAACTTGGATGCGGACTCATGATTGCTACCCTTTTTTTTGCAGTAGTAGTCAGATGATTTATGACCTAAATTATACCTGGAATTAGGTATGATCTAGAGCTTCTCCTGTGAAAGTCCATTGAAAGCAAAATCTTAAACGTATCTAGCACTGTTCTCCTACTGTTTGTGTCTCAGCTGCTTCTGATGTTCAGTTCTGGACACCTTCACGATTTATCACTTTGCAATTTGACATCATACACTGAATACTACTGAATAAATTACGTGTGTTATGGATGCGTTAAATATGCGTTAATGTGGTCACGTGCAACATGCCCAAAATTAAACCTAAGCTATCAAGAAAACTGCGCTTCAGACCTATTGAAAAAAGAGTTTGCAAGGATGCATTAAAAAACCCCATCAACTCGACTTTTCAGATGACTAGCAAGAAAGTTTTTTCTTCCTCCTGGTGACTTTCTCAAATTTGGAAGCAATGCAGCCAAAAATGATTAACAGACATATTAGTGTCAATTATGCCCAATACTACTAATCTGCAGAATGGCTACCCAGATGCAGAAGTTGGCATGGTGCAGAGGCCCTCGAGTGACCGCTGACTGCAGTGATGCCCCAACAGGAGGAAGGTGGCTGTCTCGGTGCCACCGAGACAAGGACTCCTCAAAACAAATGCGGGACCGTGCTGTCACAGCCCTGCACTGCCCCGCATGAAGGCCAGCGTGGGAATCTCCAGACCCCTGCCCCTTTGGGGACGGGGGACTTGCACTTAGCAGAGCTACGGCTTTTTGCTAGGGCTCGGAGAGCTGACAAAAAGGCCCGTCCCACGATGGGCACACGTGCCCGGGACCAATGTACACCCTTGGAAAGCTCACCTTGCAGAAAGTGATTTCTCTATCAGCATTCCCAAATATCTCAAGGCTGTCTAAGCAGCATCAGACGGCCTCTGTATCTGAGGAGTTTATTTCTGGGTGCTTTTATCATACAAGCAATGTTGGTATTAGTATTTCTTTAACTGAATTAAGTGTAATTTGAATTCCAAGTAGGAAGCAGGCAGTCTGGCTTCCAAGCGATGTATCAAGAAGAACACATGGATCGACTTGTCACAAGCTGATGCTGATCTCGTAAGCAAAATCCATTATGGTAAAGCTGATATATATATATACACACACACACATATATACATATATACACGTTTCATCCTGACATACTCCTTTTCTAGCTCTATAGTTGGTGTTTTCTAATGTGCATATTGGCTTAGTAAGTTCTGGTTTGCTGATGACTAACAAATATCACTGCTGTCACCTCTCAGAAGAGGGCAATTTGCTTCCATAAATCAGTTTAGACCTGTCTCCCTCAAATCCCATGTAACTACAGTTGTGTGCATTTTCCAGCTAATTGGCAGACATTAACATACTCCCAGATTCTAGCAAGGGTTTTTGATTGTGAAAATGTGACTGCTGTGTGGGGAAGGCTCCGGATTAGTAAGGCAGACACATCAGACAAAGGTACAAAATGGGGTATTAATTCAAGGAGAGAAAAGACTGCTCACCAGCATTACATTAGTAACTAATAGGATAAAGCATTATCTGGTGCTCCAGAAACATTCCCCAAACTCCTCAATTTGCTTAGCCTGCGCTTATGCCAAGAAAGGTTTGGAGAGAAGCCAAACTCCACTTGAGAGGTCAAGACAGAATGAACTTTAATAGAAATGTGGGTCACATTAGTACCACAGCAAGGGATAAGGCACAAATCTGATTACCCTCAGGCTGCTTAGCAGAAGTGCCATGTACCCAGCCAAGTCTGGGCTGATTTTTTCAAGTGAGTTAGAAAAAAAATCTGATTTGAGATACTGGTTTAGTTTTGGCGTGGCATCCGAATCATCAGGACATTGGAAAGCAGCCTGGGCCTCAGTCCTTTCCACAACGGAACAATTTGCTCCAAATATCATGAATTCACCCAGGAAATGAGACCTATAATTTTAGCACTTTTTCAGCAATATTTCTCCTTAGAACTTAAAAATATCAAAAGAAAATCTAACGTGATTTGTTTTGATAAACTGACCAAAACAGTTAAAAACAGAATAGGGGACAACTTCATCCCAACTCTAACTCCAGTGAAACACAAATTATACAGAGGGAATATAGACCAACGCATTCAGTACTAAATAAAATGTTATATGTAACAGTAAATTAAAAGTAAAATGTAGAAAATAGGAGTTATAACTAAATGTATTGAAACTGTCTTGTTTAAAGTAAGTTGATGCCAAATATACACATAAGGCTAAGAAATACTTAAAAATGAAAGAACGGAAAAAAGTGGCCACTAGTAGTGACATCAGCTACTTCTTGATCTCACGTAGCTCAGCAGGTTTCAAGGGAAACGTTCTGCTTTCCAGAAGAAAGCACCGTTGTTATCACTGAGCAGGCACATTAGAGACTAGCAATGACAGTAATCAGCACAGAACTTCAGTCTAGACGGGAAAGCTGCTGGGCAGAGCTCGGTTTCAGTTCTCTGTGTGAGAGTACGAAACGCCTGTCCATAAGCTGCTACCCACGCTCCTGGAGAGCCACAGAAAGAACCAGAGACATAAAACTGAAAGAATGTGAGCAACCACAGTGAGCGACAAAAAATTATTTGCGGTAAGGATCTACCTGTCCAAATACCTGCCAGGTAGTGGGAGTACCTGCTTTACTATGGAAATAAACATTTTAAAGAGTGTTAAGTAATACACTGAAGGTGTGTGAAGTTATTTTTCTTGTTATCTAGAATATTACAAGATGTCTGTACCCCTCACTGCCTAAATAAATGTGTCTTACAAATTAAAATGAGATTATTTGAAAATCCCATGTAAAACAATAGCCAATCAGAAGTAGAAAATTTAGAGTTAAGGAAAATCATGTCTTTAAATAGAATGATTGTTTCTGAGAGCTGAAAGCTAGATGTTAATCCTGCAGGAATGAGGAAGAAGCAAAAGACTTACAAATCATAAGCAACGTCTAACATTCCCCCTTCAGCAGTTAATAAAAAATCTGAGGTCAATCAAAAATTACTGCATAGGGGCATCAAAGTCATGAACATCTTCAGTGTGTTCTGTGCCTTGCACTGATCTGTGTGTGAAGGATATACTCATTTAGTTGTGGATGAGCTATGGACCGGGCTACTCGCATGTCAGTAAAGCTAACAAAAGCCTGTTAATGTATTGAGAAATGCTTCATAACACATCAGATTGTCACGTAAGAATGAACCTGAGGCCAGCCAAGCGCAAGAAACCACGCTGCCTGGCGAGGTGTGTGGTCATAATGAGACACCGGCACATTACACAGTATGAGGTTTAAGGTTGGTGCACATGAAGGTCTCTTTAAGGCAAAGGAAGGTCAACCACGACGGTGGCAATTTCTACTTTGAATGTTGATTGCATTCTTGATAGTACCTTGATTTCCAAAGCTGGTATCAATACCAGAGCCATCCCATGACTCTACTGCGCTGTCAACACTTGGGACTGCGGTGGAATAGATGTCTGAGAGTTTGCCAGTTTTCTGTGCAGCAGAGGTTTCATCTTCAGCATCACTCAGTTCACTTATGTGACCCGCAGGGACAGAAAATTTCTTGGGACTGGTAGCTGAATAGAATTATAAAAAAAAAAAAAAAGGGGTGGTGGTGGTGGTCATTGCTTTACTGCAGTTCTAAGGATATGCTTTTTACTACTGACATGACGTTTTTCCAGGGATGGCCTAAACGCTTGTTAATCTGTAACAACACACGCATTAAAGACCACTGATGCTGCCCTTGGCCATACTCACCATCTGTCTGCTTCTTGATTTTCAAGGTGACAGTTTCTCCTGCCATCTGTAATAAATGAATGGCTTCACTCAAAGGTTTTCCTTTCAGACTGCTACTGTTTATTGCTAGGATTCTGTCTCCTATGTGAATTGCCCCAGTCCTATGATGAAAGAGAAGTAAAACATTGAGAAGAGAACATAAAAACCAACAAAGGCATGAAAGTCTCATCTCCCTTTCTTTCATTTTGCTTTTATAGCGGTGTTGCAGAGTAATTCTTTGTTAGAAATGCTTAAAGCAAGTCACCTTTGTTGTGGTGACAACAGCAGAGCTGAGGCATGGAGGCGTGGATTTCTGTGTTGTTGCGGCAGCTGAGTTAATCACCTACGGACGATAGTCACTGCAGCCCACCCGTTTAAAAGCAATCTCAGACAGCTGAGTAAGTTCTGAAATGAGTCAAATTTCTAGAAGTCTCACAATGTAACAGATAATGGCAGTGTGAGCCAGTAACCAGCTATTACACCCACGTGGCTTTCAGGAAGGATCATATCAAGAGAAGAAAACAAATTCTCCTGGTGTAAATGCACTGTCTGTTCCGGCTGTGCAGAGTGTCGTGTTTTGTGTGCTCCAAGTTCTCTCTGAAACCACCACCAAAGGTACCAGTTGCAATGACTCTACCTATCTCAGAAATAACAGGCGATAGAAAATCTTAGCGTTTGCATTATTCCCTATCCATCACTTACCATGAGGAGCATTTCTGCTCCTCAGATAATGCCCGCTACGGTGTATGTAAGTGCACATACAGACGCAGTGTGTGTATATGGTAAGCGGCAGATAGGTATACAGTAAGTTCAGATAAACTTAAGAGTCCTGCTTTCCTTACCTAGTGTACTACACAAGGCTATTGCTTTTAAAAGGCTGCTAAAGTGCTCCTGCGACTGAGCAGTTGGGTTGACTAGTCTTTCCTAGGTGATTTATAGTAAGGACCACAATCCTCTGGTCTCTCTTGTATAGTACATGCAAGAAGATCCTGTTCAGATACTGCTCATGCTCCTAAACTTGGCAATGATCAAAAAACAACAGCAAGAAGATTATAAACTCAGATTTGGAGAATTATAAAAACATAAATTGCTAAACCGTGAAAATCAGCATCTTCATGTAAACAAAATAGAGATTCATCTTGACAAAAAGAACTTTTAAAAATAATTTGCTTTCCAATTTACCTTTCAGCTAATCCTCCTTTTGTAAGGCTGGAAATGATTATGGGATCAAAGGGCTCCTCAGTACCGGAGATTGTAATTCCAAGAGGCCCACCATAGCGCTTGAGCTCAACAGTATAAATAATTGCTCCAGAGCTCTCCTGTTCATCTGCAATAAATGCCAAGGGGATGCAATTGGTTTCTTATGAAAGAGGGAATGAAAAAAAATAGCACATTCAGTCTAGTGACTGGTAATCAAACAGCATTTTCAAAGGATTACATTTCAGATACACTTCTTAATCATATTCTACTGGATTATTTTGAAAACCAAAATAAACAAAAACCCAAAACCCAACACCCCTCTCCCCCCGCCAACTTCTCTCTTGTGCAATTTCTTTTTTATTGCCAAAGCCTGATTACATTGAAGTCAACAGAAAAACTCCCCTCGTTCTATTAAGACTACATTTTACTCCGTTTAAAACCTTTTAATCTTCTTTCCTCTTAAAACAGAACTTCAGGCTCTTTTGTTACAGAATCACAGGACGGTTGAGGTGGGAAGGGACCTCTGGAAGTCATCTCCCCCAGCCGCCCTGCCCGAGCAGGGCCACCAGGATCAGGCTGCCCAGGACCGTGCCCAGGCGGCTTTTGACATCTCCAAGGACGGAGACTCCACAGCCTCTCTGGGGAACCCCCGCCAGCGCCCCGTCACCCGCACCCTGGGAAAGTGTTTCCTCGTGGTCAGGGGGAACCTCCCGCCTTTCAGTTTGTGCCCGTTGCCTCTGGTCCTGCCACTGGGTACCGCTGAGAAGAGCCTGGCTCCATCCGCTTTACGTCCTCCCTTCACGTACCCAGATACGCTGAGTAAGATCCCCCCGAGGCCCCCTCTCCAGGCGGAGCAGCTCCCGCTCTCTCAGCCTTTCCCAACAGGAGAGACGTTCTTGTCCCTTCGTCACCTTCGTGGCCCTTTGTTGAACTCTCTCCAGTGTGTCCATGTCTCTCTTTCACTGGGAGCCCCGATCTTGACACAGTGCTCCAGGTGTGGCCTCACCAGTGCTGGAGGAAAGGATCACCTCCCTCGACCTGCTGGCATTTATTACCACCAATGATCCTTCGGACCTAATTCAACATCTAGAGGGTTTGCAGCCTTTCAGTGTCTGCACAGGCATCTAATTTTCTAATTTGGTCCCCTGATCGCACCTAGAAAAAGAGCATATCCTGGACCCACTGACACTTGGACAATCAAGTCCACCGCTGGCAAAAGATATACCCCTTAATCTAGAAAACTTAAATCGGGGAGGGGAAAGGGAAACAGAATTTCTAGAGAATTTTCTAGGGGAAGCCCAGCCCGTGCAAGCAAGATGGGCAGCATCCACCACCCACAAAAAAAAGAAGAGTCCTTGATTGCTCAGCCCCGGGTCAGGACACGCACTGGCGCAGCACAGCCGGGACCGCTCCAGCCTGGCAGCTGCCGTGGTCTCCTGGACACTGTGGGTTGGTGCACGGCCCGGAAAAAACTTTAATAAATTAGCCCTGCTGGAAAGGGCAAGTGGGGGTGAGGTGATAAATATTTTCACCGCTCATCTCAGAGGGAAGCAGTGCCGGCCAAAGGAGAGAGCGACCTGCTGCGTGGCCCTGCCGAGCCCTGCTTACCCCTGCAGCCCTCCTTCACCCCTCGCACACCTCCCTCGGCAACTCTCTGTACGAACCCCTTGCGGCCTCGTGTGTCGGTGTGATGCAGAGGGTTTCACCCGGTACTGCCCGTGTTTGCTGCTACGCGGTACTTCTTCATAGACCAGGCCTGGTAATACAAAACCTGCAAAAGAGCAAGGAAAATGCCCTGGGAACTAGCCTGAGACTGCTGCTCCTCCCTTTTAGGGGCGCAAAGTGACTTCGTTTCGGGGCCAGCGGTACAGAAATCCACTTCTCTGCAGGAGGCTTTTGCCATTAGCTGTGCGTTACGTGCTGCTCTCTGCTACGCGGGCTAGCGCCCACAGAAAAAGGGTTGAAAACCTGCCTGAGCCTGCAATCGCGTTACACGTGGCTTCACGTCATGCCCTCTGAGCTGCGCCGCGGCCGTTCTGACAGAAAAGCAGCCCCTTGTGCTGCAGCGTATTGATTCAATAAACTTACGTCAGCCTTTACAGGCAACTTGCTTTCAGATAATGATGCGCAATGTCAAAAATATATGGTGTAGCTTACATAAAGTTTTCATCTCGTTTTCCATAACCATTTCAACAGAAATGTTTCATTTTAGGTAAATGTTAACATTATGTTAAGCTGCATTCTACTTCTGTGTACTAACAAAGGTCATGAATAGAGTAATAAGCGTTTGAGGTCTGCAGGGATGCTTTGATGTAAATTCTATTTGCCACTGGTATTCTCCATTTACCACACGTATCCCCGGAGAATGCCTTGCCTGCATAACTCATAAATTTGTTATAAATCATAATGCTTCTATTACATCATTTCCAACCTATCCGAGCTAATAGCACAAAGTGATTTTTTTTTTCCTATGTGAAATTTCCAGTTTGGTGGCATAGCTGCTACATAATACGTTCCAAACAGCCGTTCTTTCGTGGCATATCTAACGTCTGCATTTTGGACCCAATCTAGTCAATTATTGAACACTGTGGGAGTTTGCCAGTGGTTACAGCAGGACCAGAATTGGGTCCTCTTTGTATCTAACGTGCCTTTGCTGGAGCAGCATGCTGGTTTGGAACCAGCTTCTAATGAGAGTGTATCTGGAGCTACAAACATCAGATGTGCTAATTTTCTGCTGAAATGCTGGTTTTGGTGCCAGCAGTAAGTGTTGGGTTTCTCGTTCAATGCTGTTTGTTTTCTCTTATGATTTAGTGCCACAAAATTCATCTGTTACACTTTGTAACAATGGCAAATGAGGAAAATGTCGGCTTTCAATGAACAGTTCTGCAATCTGGCAAAATAATGGCAGCGATGCACCGTATTTCTGTTAAGTTTCTGCTGTGCGTACTTTCACTCCAAAGCAGGGAAGGGAAAAAACCTATGTGATTTTATGTCACAGCGTTAGCGATGCTAGGTATTAAATCTTGTTGAAAGATAAGTCTGTTAGCCAAGTAAACTGTAAAGTGTAAGCTGCCGTTTGCGAGCACTTGTACACACGCTCGTCTCCAGACGTGCATATTCCATTGAATTCAGTGGAATTATTCATGTGCATTCAGTTATTCAGTTGTGTACCCATAGTATTGGGACTTTGTTTGGTAGGACGCAGAAAGCTGAGATAAAACCGCTGGTTTATAATATTCAGAAATACTTTAGCCTACGAATAGCAAATGCATCAAAGTCATAGTAATCGCGTGCGCTGCTTTTGACCAGGGGTGTACTTTGGTGCTTACATGTGAGTCTACCTGTTTTCTGTTTCTCTCTGATAATGATATAGTGACGAATAAAACTAAAACTGCCTGAATAGTGAAACAGTGTTAACAGGACAATCTCTAAAAGTGAACAGATACAACAGAACTTGCATCTTTCTTCAAGATTTTTACACAACTTGTGAAGAAACAAAATTGAATTTTGCGAGGCTTAGTTGTTTTGGGTGGTAAAATGGTGGACATCTTTTCACACTGCTATTTATGAAAATGTGTTCTGAAAAAAGCTGAAATATTAATTTTTCGTTTGTTCGTCTCTGCTCATCTCATTCAGCCCATTCACTGCGAACGCAGCAGCATTCAGGATCAAAAAGGGGGACAAGCTGCCTCAGGAAGTGAAACTAGGGAAAGAACTATGACGAAGGAAGCAAAAGGGTGTAAAAGGCAAAGGTTTTTAACGAATATTTTGGTCTTGTGAGATGGCCAGGAGTGCGGAAGGCCTAGGGACCCTCTGGGTTTCAAGAGGAGGGCAGGCTTGCAGAGGGCTCTCCGGCGGCGACAGTCTCGGCAAGGCAGCCGTCGGCAGAAGGCTGCCTACGACCAAGGGCCTTCCCGTTCACCGGGAGCAGGGACACACCAAACCACGGGAACGCTTGGCTCACTGTGCCAAGCACTGAAAAGATACAGGGAACCCCACGTAGTCCCTTCCCCCCCCCCGCCAAAACACCCTGCAGGGGTGCAATGTACCTGCAGAGCTGAAACGAGAGTTAAAGAGACGTACACAGCAATGGGTCGATTAGGTACATTTTTGCCAGCGATTTCCCACATACACCCAAGCTCCATTTAAAACAGAAGTCTCCTATCAAGCAATCCTTTGAAATTATTTACTCTTTTATGGTTGCAAAGTATGGCAACGTAATACCTTTAATGGAATCCAAATAAACGGCATATGCTGCAAAGTGTCTATGAACGGGTTTTATGGGCTCGAATTCTTACGTCACACGCTGGTAACAATTATGACTCCAGCAAATGCCTTGGGGACGTAGAAGAGCATATATAGAGTTTTAATGAAGGTATAAACTGATAATGTTTATTTTAAAAGTATATTATCACGCTGAGAGAGGAGGCGGGGGAAATGTCTTAAATAATGACAAGATTTATTGTTGCAAAGTGCTTTACAAGTGTTTGTTACAATATATTAAAAAACAGTGGTCCCCAGTAAAGGCGTTGGCTGCACGGGGCAGTCCCACCGACTCGGCAGCAAGCACCACGAAGACCCCATGGACCGGGGCTAAGTGGCAACGTGACGTTCCTCAGGCCGACGGCTTGTGGCAGCGAGCATCTGCCCTCGGGCTGTCTGGTCCAAAGGGCTGACACAGTTTAGTGGGTTAGGCAGACTGGGACATACGGGGCACGTCTGGGTGTATCCCTGCGCCTTGTTGGCATAAACTATTATTAACTGTCATTATCCAGACCTTGAAATCCTTTCGAGCGTGCTTGGTGCCAGACCGTAACCAGCCTTTAGCCCTTGGTGGGAGCCATTTTCTGCACGTATTGCCAAGTTAAGACAACCGTATGTGACTGCTTCAGCTGGAAATGTTTCAAAACCAACTCTGGCGTGGCTCAGCGTTCTCATCCTCTTCCCATCCCATACTATGCTCATCTCCTCTTTTGTTTTAAAATCTTATTTTCACAGTACCAGAAACATGATTTATTTTTCCCATTAACAGTTGAAATTAAATTCCTTTACAACATAGTAACTATCCCATGTATAACCTTCCTCTCCCCAAAACTTTAAGATCCCACACTGTTATGAGAGAATTCCACAACTGATGTATTTATGATCAAGCATTTCTTGGCCATATTTGGTGTGTGTTTAGCTGTTTCAATATGTGTTCAGTCCGGATACACTCACCAATCAAACAGTTGTTGTATGTGAAGAGCAATCACTTTACGAACAGCTTTAGTGGCGGCTTTCCAATGGCGCGAGAGAGTCAGACCACTGGTGTTTCGGTCTCCTGCCCTGGTCCCACCCAGCAGAAGATGCTGGGAAGGTGTGCGAGTGCTTAGGCATATCGAGATCAGGATTTGCAAAGTGTCCAGAGGAGCTGCCAAGTAATTAGCATGTCACGGGAAGAAAACCAGAAATCGTCTAGGGACCTGTATCCGGACCTACCCCATCCAGGCAGATGCCGTAACTTTGGTACCAGAGTCGTGTTTAGACCCGTAGCCGTGACCTGAGCTGTGCTGAAGTGGCAGATCCCCCACACCACAATCCTGCTGATGTCCCCGGTGGGTGCAAGCCCCCCGGCACGATCCACCACTGCGGATGGGCAAGGACACAGCCGGGCAGCGCCAGGGTCGAGGTGGCTGCCCTGCAGCTGGTGGGGGGAAAAGGGAAGATTTTTTTTCTCCTGCTCTGAACGAAGGAGTCTGGCTGAGCTCATCACTCATCCCCGGCGGAGGGCTTGCGAACCTCGCCCGGGAGGGTGCGGGCTTTGGACAGGGCCTGCGAGCGGCGGGAGAAGCTGGCAGCGACTGGAGATCGTAAAGATCAGTGCCTTCGCCTGCAGAGCGGGCTCCTAAATCATCCGGGGAAGGCATCCAACAGCTTTACCCCAGCCCACATGTGAGGCACTGTACGTGTTTCCCGAACTAATGTTTTATGGGAAATGCAAACCAGAAAGCGTTGACCCGATCCTGCTCTGTGCTTCCACCGCCGCCCGCCCCGGACGGTGCTGCTGTCACGAGCACTAACGCTGCCCTCACCCTTCGGTCCGGCAGCCTGGCTTCCCCACCAGTTGGTCCCTCCATCCGCGTGAAGTATCAGATGACCCCGCTAACAAGACGGTTTGGCTCCCATCACCTGGACGGTTGCAACAAAGCCGTCCACTCCATCCTTACCCGGCGAGGGTGGAGGGGCTGCCTTTCGGGGCGGGCAGCAGGCCGCCCTCTCCGGGGTTTCTGAGCACAGAAGCAGGGAGAAGCCCAGGGGAAACCTGCATCCCAGCACCCTTTCTCATAGCACTTCCCAACCCAGCCTGCTCCCCCCCATGAAAAAGGCTCCCTCGTTCACCCTATGTTTGGAGCTGGGCCAGGGCTCAGCACCGGCTGGTGCAATAATTACCCTTACGCTCTGCGGGGAACGGAGGAAATCCTGGCTCCGGCGAGCTCACAGCCAAAACTGAGAGGCGTTTGCTCTGTTCTAACAGCACTTAGCTGCTGGGTTTCACTGTTAGTATGAAGCCCTGCACCTCCTTTCAAACTGCTCTGCGATGTGACTGCTAAAGTACTACAAGACCAGCGTTTACTATAAAGATGAAATGTTAATATTTATACACTGTGTCCATTGGGATGGAGTAATTCATTTTTTATTAAGAAGCTATTAAAGCATTTTTCCAAATTGCCCCAAATAGGTTTCCCACCTAAAACATGCTGTTCTTTTTTTTCCCCTAACTTCTTTTTCTTTTCAGTGTATGGCTTTGATCTTTCGTTTGACTTGGGCTTCACAGAAAAATGCTCATAAACCTTCACAGAAAGGCTCTCTTGGCTTATAGCTTTATTCAAGAAATATGGTGGATCTGTAGCAAAACCGTTTTAGGAGCACTTAGGAACAGAAGTCTACTTGCTGAGTCCCAGAACGAAAAGGTTCGCTTCCCCAAAGGTTTAGAAAGATGCTTTCCAATACAGAGAAGTCTACTCTGATTTTTGGTTGCAGATTGTACCACACTTTATAAAGCTTGGCCCTTTAAAGTATGAATGAGATTTCATGTACGTCAGTTCTTAAAAAGCTTTCAAGAATGCCGCAGCAAGTCCGCGCAAGTCTTTCTGAACGCTTCCCCGGTTCAGGCAAGCACGAACCCTGGGGCTACAAACGAGTCCCCGCCTGCCGTAGCTCCAGGGTAGGAACCGGCCACGGAACAGGAGGGTGAGAGTTAGCAATTTGCCGTAATCCGAGATTACTACAGTTTTATTGCATGTCTCCACAAATTACAAATGGATGTGGAACTAATGGTTTTTCTCAGTGCTAATACGCGCTCTGCTCAGGGGTATGGCATTAAGAGCAGAAAGATTATTTCTCAACAATTAGCACTTAAGCTGCTGTTACTGTAGTTTACTAATAAAATCCAGGAAGAAAAGTTCACCGTATCTGTATTATTCTCTCTCTCCTGTGCTGTTTTAATCCTTTTTTTTATAATTTCACTTTCTTCCGCTAGAAGCAAATAGGATGAAAGCAGCAATGAAAACGTGGTGCGTTACAGCACAGACCCGAAGTGCTGTTGCCGTCTGTGTTTTAACGTTTAAGCTTCACAAGAGATACTGTTTGCAGATGAAGGAGAAAGAGAGACCGGCCACCCTGCAAGGCCAAAGGAGAACTCAGGCAAGGATAGGATTTTTTTTTTTTTTCTTCACTTTTATCCTATCCCAAAGCCTTTGAATCAAAGCTTGACCCAGGTCTCTGAAAGCTGAAGCGCAGCACGTGCCCTCACCAAGTGCCCCGCAAGCCGGCTCTCAGCCTTCCCCACTCGCAGCTTTGGCTGCTCACAGTGACTCGAGAAACCAGACGGGAGCATCTCATTTGGCTGCAACGCCTAAGGTAGGTTGCGGGATATAGGTGCTAAAAGGGTGCTCTCGGCCCAGGAAAAGCACCTATTCTGGGAAACACTGTCAAAAAGGGGCTGAAGAAACAAAGGAAACAACCTTTAAAATAAGGACTTCTTTTTCCCATGCAATGGCTCTACAGGATGAAATAGAAAAGAGCTGTGTTTTTAGAGTTCCCTGGAGTTCAGAAATCTTCCTCTGGAAATTAATAGAAACATTTGCGTCTCTTGCTGAGAGCTGTAGTCTAATTCACAGGCGCTGGAGAATGCATCTCTCTCCACGACGCTCAGCAGGTTTGCACGACACCAGGGTCGGGGAGGTCTGGAGATGTGGCTATTAATTTTTGCAGGGGGCCAACGCTGGTGACTTTGGGTATGTGCACAGCTGTGTGTGCTCGTGGGGGTTGTCCAGGGGAGCTACCCGGGTAGCTGAAGGGGAGCGGAGCGATTGTAGAGCCCAAGGTCCTCGCTGGGAAAATCCAGCCCAGTGCCTTCACCCAGGAGTCGGTGCATTCAAACACAAGGTGTGCTTTTCGTATTAAGGTAGGTGCCAATTAAGATGGGCTTCTCTAGACAGTGTAGTGAGCCGTGGCAAGGCGGGAGCTTGCAGGGCTCGGGATGTCACGTTCAGCCACACGGGAGTCACCCTGCCAGCCAGCCCCGACTGCTCCTGAGCACCCGAATCCAGCAGAGACCCGGCGCTGCCCTCCCAGCTCCCACCTCCCGCTGCTGGTCCCCTTGGCTCCTGCCTGACCGCACAAGCCCGTCCGTGGCTGCCCCTGAACTGCATCACGGGACGGCATCTCTACTTCTGTTGGTTTAGTTGTTTCCAGCCAGCTTAGACCGAACAGGAAAATGGTGGAAACGAGCAGGGGAGGGGGGAGAGGAGAGGCTGCCCCTAGCAGCAGCACAGATTTGTGCCTGGCTCAAGGGGCTGTGCAGCTCCAGCCTCATGTTCCTTCACACCCCTTCTTTTGGTTTTTATTTTTCCCTTCTGATTCCTAAAAGTTCAGGTCTAACTTGCCTTTTTCTTCCTCTGTCTCACACGGTTCCTTTCCTCCACAGTTTCCGTTACTCACCTCCCGCCGTCTTCTCTCCTGTGGCCCGTCACCTCCACCGCCTCCATCCGGCACCGTCTGCTGGGTGCCCGCAGGGTAACCTGTTTGCAGGCATACAACCCGGCGTCTCTGCGAAGGCCGGCTTTGTAGACGGGTCCGTGGCTCTGGACGAGGTGCGGCTGTACGAAAACAGACGTGACAGACAGCACAGAACCTGGTGGCCAGCCTGCCAGGGAAGTTTCCATTCTGCCCCGTCAGGCTGCAAAGAGCTGAAGGAGAGAGGCAGCAATAATTGGCAAAACATTGTAATTCGTGCAGCGTGTAATCCAAGATGCTTGGAGTTCAGTGCAAATCTCAGTATTTACTCCAAGCTTTGGCCTGAGAATTGCAGGCGAGACTTGGGCCTGAGAAACTCAATGGGAGGGCTCCCACTTCGCCCTCGGGCTCTTTCCTCTGTGAAGAAAGGGCGCAGGGACCAGGCTGTGAGTAACGCTAAAGGGTACAGGGACGGCTGCTCAAGACTTTTACGTGCCCTCCGCTACGCTACGTGAGCAAGGGGAAAGGAAGTGCCTTGAGCTCTAGAACGGATTAAAAGAAATACATCCTTTTTTACCCTCTGCAAAGGCTGGTCAGTAGGATAAAAACTTTAAACTCATGGCTAATAGTAATATCTATATTTATACCAGCTGAATTGCTGGTTGTCCCGGTAGAGTTACAAAATCTTCAGACGAAGTGTTTTCAGTACCTTGCAGCATAAATGCTGACCCTTCTCCGTCCTCCCCAGATAACTCCAGTCCTATAAAATTAATAAGATACGTTTTAGATTTGCCCTGGAAAAGTGCTGTTGCACTATCTTACTGTTCCGAAGAGAAGTTGTGTTTATTTAGCACATGAACATTAGCAGCCAGGCAGGACATTATGATCCATGGAGATCTGCACTTTGAAACTCAGGAAGTACAAATCAACCTATTTCTCATTAACCTTATCTCAAAAATCTAGTCGATGGGACATACTCTTAAGTTTACTTCTTTTCCAAAAGGCCTTCCCCTCCTCCAGGGCTGCTGGTGTTTGCTGCTTAGATCAAGCTGCCAAAGTTAGCCATCCGGCTATCTGCGAACTACTTCTTGGATTAAGACACTCTCCTCCAGCTCTTCATAGGCTGCTCCCCTCCCTTTCTGCTCAAGACCGGACCTCCGGTTTTTAAATTACATGCTGTCTTAGGCATCTCATCCCATCAATCCATGAGATCTCTGCTCTGCCCTCCTGGTTTCCTTTTATTCTAAAATAGATGGGTGCCATATGACTAATCTCCTGGCGCGATTCATTTCTTGCAAACCTGTATCATTTTAGTGGTTTTTCTACTGCACCTTTCTAATCTTAGCAATATTCTTCCCATAACAATAGACCCGGCCCCTCGCGCGTGGCGCTCAGAAAGGGCCCTCATCAGCGTGCTTGACACTGCTGGAATAGCTTCAGTGGATTTAAACATCAGGCCTGTATACCCAAAGAGCTCGCTTGGCTTTCTGACAGCTGCCTAGCAGGGTGCAGCTGGTTTTAGTTTATTCCCCATTTACCACCAAATGATTTCCCCCTTAAAATTAATAGAAGAAAAATATTTGGAAAGTGATAGCTGGTTGTTAGATATTACTTTTAGTGTTCCTGTTCATATTTTTCTTTTCTTTCTTTTCTTTCCCATATGTGCTTGTTCTTGTGATCTTGCAGGGTTGTAAAGTTATGATTCAGCAACGCGCTGAAGGTGAGAGCACGGCCCCGCTGATGCTGCAGCCGCCGCTGCAGCCGGGACCTCCTCCCCGATGTGCCTGCCGGTGGGGTGCTCAGCTTGGTCACCGCCACGACAGCACCCCGGCTCTGGGGTCACCATCACCTTCCGGACGTGGAGGGGGAGGCGGTGCGCATGGTGCTGGGAGCGGCACGGGGATGGGCTGCGGCTCGGGGGTCGGCGCCGTCCCCCTGTTTGCCCCGGACATGGTTTTGGGATGCAGCATGTGGATGACGGAGGTTTTCAAAAGCTTTTCAAAGCGGGGGGTACAAAGAAGCCCCCTGTTGTCTGTGGCTTACTGCTTTTGGGGACATCCAGCCTCTCGGTCCAGACCATCCCAAGGCTGGAGAGAAGAGGAGGCTTTTGATTCATACAGAATTGATAGCGTCTATTGAAATTAATTCCATATGGGGAAGTAAGCACTGCCTTCGCATAGTAACACCCAGTGTGGAGTACACTGCCGAGTTCAGGCTCCAACTCCAAAAACGCTTGAAGGCAGAACATATGTTTCTGGGGGTTTTGAAGTACCACAACCCATGAGATATCCAAGACAGCATGAACGTGTTTCGTATAACCCATGAATGCAAAAAAAAAAAAAAAGAAAAATCTCAGAAGGCTTGAAACTTTTCTCATACATATTGTTCTCAAATGAGTGTAAGTGTGGTTTCTGCAGGGTCATTCCTCATTTATCCTTGTATAATGAGAATAAGCCTTTGCCTTCTAACTGGATCTCATTAAGGTCTAATCCAGGCGTTCAGATGGGCCTTTAGAGCACCTGCCCCAGCTCCAGGGAAGTGCTGTCAGGCACTACCTCTGCTGCTCCTGTGCATCTCCCCTCTCCTCCTTTCAGCCGAGGAGGCTCTGAAAGCGTTTTGGCCTGAGTTTGACAGGCCGCCTTCTTCAGTGGCGCAAGGCAGAGTGGTTTCATTGATTTCCCAGAGCTACACAGATTCGCACCATCTGGGAAGCTGACACAACGGATATACAGTGAAAAAGGTACATCGTATTTTTATAATTTCCTGGTGGTGTTTTATTGTTATGACGTCACGTTCTAGGCAACGATAATTCAACAGCCTCCTCTTGCAGCCTTTTTACTGGGCTGCGGAGATGGAGGCTTAGGCTCTGTTCAAAGGCTCGACCGTGTAGTTTTCACTCAAACTCAACCCAGCACGGGCAGAGTCGGCGCAGCAGGACCGAGCCCAGCGGCAGTGTTGGTAGAAACGAACATTGCCTTTAAGAAACCAACCCGAATTGCAGGAAGTGTCCGGCATATTTTGATATGTTTAATTGCGATATTATCTATAGCTGGGGGAATCTGATCAGGTTTGGGCTTGCAGCCTCCCATGGCCTGATGCCGTCATCTGCTCCGAATCAGGAAGGGCAGCGCTGATGAACTGCCCGAGTCTCGAAGAAGCTGCTGGCTCTTATTTGAACTATTTGTCCTTGCTGTCTGTGACATAAGTGCACGCACTTACGACTGAGAAGCAAGTCTCTGCTGAGATGGTTGTTTTCCACCAGAAATTTAAAACTCTGAGCATTTTTCCTGTCTCATCCTCAGCCCGCAAGGAACGTGACTGGACACAGAAAGAGCCTGAAGTTTAGTCACGTAGGTGCTACATGCACTGCAGTGAGGCTTTTTCTTTAGGGAAGACAAGGATGTATGTCTTGTGTAGAAGTGTATTTAAGCAGGATGACTTGTGATTGAGGGCACATAAATTTGTTAGTCTCTACCTCTAATTAGCCTTTCTTATTTAATGAATTGTTCCAGGTGATTTTAAGTGGAGAGTATTTTTAAAATTACAGAAATCGGATGAAGAAAGGCCAGAAAACAACTATTTTATACCACACAAAATGCCTTCCACTGACTGCTCAGCTGGTGCAGCCCACCTGGCCCACCCGTCCTTCGGGAGAGACTGCAAGCTTCGCATTAGCGCTGGTATTCGTTGTGGCTGTTGACACTGTTCCCCCCCACTTCTTGAGTGCCGTGCCGAGGGCTGGCTGGACAAATCATAAGCAAAATACACAATGGTAAGAAACTGTAGTGGTAACATGACACTGTATTTTTGCCTTTTACTTCCATGTTTTAGATGTATACGTACGTTTGTTTGAGGCTTGAACCAACAATATAACAAATGAACATCTCCTTGCAGGTACGTGACAGCAATGTATAGCGGGACTTCAAAGCATCTGTGATCTTAGTGCCCCTAATGTACTGGGGGCATCAAAGGAGGGACTGGTGCATGTGAATAAATGCCTCTAAGCTTTAAGTTTGAAATTTCCCTAGCCTTTGGCAAGTAGCATTCCAGGGACAGGTATGGGAATGCCTGCCTGCTCCAGGCAATGGCTTGTGCTGGCTCAGAGGGGAGATGTCTGTCTGTACTGACTCTGTCCCTTTCCCGGTCTGCGGTTAGTTATTGCTGTGAAACAGGGACGCAGAGCCTGAACCCTGTTCTGGGTTTGAGGCACCTACGCTGTGCATGTGATGAAGACAACTGGCTTAGCTCCCCTTGGGGACACAGTGGGAAGAGGAGCGCAAGGGTTAGAGCAATTGCTCCTGAGCAGGCGCTCTCAGCTCAGCAACTTAAGTGGAAATGACCCATATTCCCATTTTTTTGGAGCTAGGTTAACATCGGTGTCTCAGCTTCCTGAAGAGTCAGTGGGGAGGGATCAGTGATTCATCCCACCCAGCTAGACCCATATTTTAGGAAGGAATGAACTGCCCTCTGGTTGGTGAAAACCTTAGATGAGACATCTAACTTTTAAATGACTAAAGCTTGGTGACACAGATCTCCTTCTAAACGCAGAAAACCTGTTTAATTTGGCTACTCTTTTGACCTTTATCTGGGAAAAAAAAACCCAAACCACTAACTTTTCATCGACAGCAAACACTTAAGTTTACTTTTTTATTTACTACTATCCCACTGCTTCCTGAGGTCAGGCCTCCTTTGCTTGCGGGCGATTGCCTCCACTGAAACCACAGTGTGGCTGCTCTAGTGCAACCCCCTCCACCTCCACCGACTACGAGGGCACCCGCGCATTTTACTGATGCTGTTGAAGCGTCTTTAACTGCCCTCATGCACGAGGTGGGGGAGAAGAGCTTATCCCAAAAGTTTGCACTGCCGACATTACCGCAGGGCTCTGTCACTGAGGGACTCGGTCCCCTGGGGGCAGGGAAGCCTTTGGGCTTTTGTCGCTGGGAACAAGAGAGACACGCACAAGGTGTCTGTAGCCTTACACCTCTGTGCATCACCTTCCCCGCAGTGTAAAATCACGTCTGCACATCTCAGTCACCTGTTGCAAAACTGTGGGGCTGGTGCAGGGGCATTGAACTTACAAAAGCAAGAAGTGTTTTGGAAGCTTCTCAGATGAAGGTTGGCTTTTCTCTGCTTAGTCTCCTCTGGATAGTTTTACTGAAACCACAACAATGGGTGAAAGGGAAACCTCATGTAAACCAATTTAACGCTCTATATACAGTGCAGCAGCCTTAGCGAGGGAACTAACGTGAGGCCAAATTCAAGGCCAGATCCTGCGAAGTGCTAAGTCCCTCAGGTCCCAGGGGCAGGATGATCAGTGTCATCTGGAATGAGGCCCCTAGGCTGTACCATGCTCGGTGAACTCTCAAAGGCACTTCGGAAGAAGTCCTGAGCTTACCGGTAAGGGTATTTCAAGGCAACTCTGCTGTAGCGCGTAATGGAGTCGGTGTGTTAGCTGTGGCACTGTGGAGCAGGCAGGGAGCGGCTACTTCTGAATAGTTTATTGATCTGTTTCCTCATTTTTAATTTTCTAGCGTAACTCACAGCTATGCTTAAGCAAACAGCAGAATGTTAAGGAGCTGTGGGTTAGCATCTGAATTTCCATAAGGTATCTGAGCAGAAGAGAAGCAAGGTGTGTAAACAGCACAATACCAGCAGCCTTCCATGTCAAACAGCTGGTGTGAGTAGGGGCAGGGGTCCCAGCCTGCTGACACACTCCGGGGTGCCCTCTGCTCTGCTCTGCATGCGTGCACGTGACTGGTTTTGAACGCTTTCCCATTTCCAAGCCAAGCAATTGCCCAAAACTCGGGGGCCTGGAGGTAGTTTCATTTTGAAAGACAAATTGAGTCAGGCGTTGCTCGACCTAAGCCTGCCTCTTCACGGGGAACATGCTGAGTCTGGTCTCCTGAGCAGAGCAGGAACGGACCGAGGAGCCACACGCAGCGTCTTTGCGCACAGGTTTAGTCTTTGCAGTCTGCGCTTGGGCCAGAAGCGCGCTTGCTGCGCTCTCCTCCGGCCACAGTCCCAGTGCTATTTGAGTCACTATGTCGCTCCTTTCTCCGCTTCTGTTTTTCTCTTGCTTTTTTCACATATAATTTACTGTAATAACAATAAAGTGTCTTTTGCTAATTTCTGCGCAGAGAGCAGAGGTTGCAGCTTTAGCTGGTCTTTGCTTCTGTGAGAGAGATTATTTATTGCTAACACTCATTGGCATACGCAACTCCAGTAAGATTTCTGTTTTCTTCGCTGCCTCTGTCATTTGCGTGCACCCCCTTCTGTGCCTGTTTAGCCTCATGATTTTGCGGGTTTTGGTGTTACCAGAAAAGTCATTACTCATCCACCACCAGTGACCTTCAGGGCTGCGTGTCCTAGGAGTGTATTTAAGACCTTGAGATTCCCCATGATGTAGGGTTCAGAAAAGTACCAAGGTAAATCTATGCACTACAAGCTGATCCAAGTCAAGATTTCATGAGAAAAAGGCAATAGTAGAGGTCATCCTTTCCAGGTCAAGGCTAATTACTGAAAAGAATGGAAACAGCCTTGAAGTTGTTAAGGGAAAGGGGATAGACAGAAGATTATGAATGCTTCCTGTGTTCCATAGGAAATGAAAACTTCCTATTTTCCCTTCTTAAGCCTATTTCCTATTGAAATCAGAGCTACACCATTTAATTGTGTGTGTTGGTTAAGAAAGACGGTGACGATTTTAATGTAAGGCACACATATAACCAAACCGAGGTGTTTTGTGTCAAATTCTGACAGAAGGAAGCCAGCTTCCATTCCCAGCGCAGATAATTAAGTGCTCATGAAACAATGTAATTCCAAGGCTTTTAATCAGAAACTGTAACTTTCGCCCCTATAAAACTATGAATAATGACGCACTGAAACTTTTTTATGAAACAAATGTCCTTACTGGTCGGGATAATACAAGGCTTCTGACAGTCATTCTGGTCTCCTACCCTGTGCTGTGTCATTGCTGTGGTGGTGTTTTAAATACAACACTTGGCTGAGCGTGCCCGCAGCACAGGTGATGGAGAATCACCAGAAGCCTTTGAAAAATGTAAAATGCATATTATTTTTTTCCAGGTGTTAAAAAAGATGCAGTCACAGTTATGGTCCTGCTGGACAGTTTCAGGCACTCAAAGACAGAGACGTGTCTCGTGATCGTGAACTGTTGCAAAGGCGAGAGCGGGGTTTTTGTTACGGCCACCTCAAACACAAGGTCTGTGTCATGAGCTTTGCCACACACGGTGTTGTTCAGGGCAAGACCCCTTTCTCCCTGCAAAGAAGGGTGATCCACAGCGAGGTGGATCTCAAGGGCGTTGCCAGTAACACAAGAACAGCCATACATGGTCCTGCTTTTCTCCTGCTTTTTTCCTGCTTTGGGGAGCCCAGAAGTCTGGACCGCAGTGGGGAGATGCCAGCGGGTGACATTCCCCAGGCCTTGGACCTCAGTGTGTGTTTGTTGGGATCTAAATGCCAAACCTAAACCATCCCAAACTGAGCCCATTTTGCACCTTTGGCAAAAATAGTCTTATAACAGCACCTTAGCTAGAGATTAATTTTGTCTTGGCCCCAAGGCCAGCGGCAGTCTAGGAGTAAACACCTCTAGAGCATTATTCATTGTGACCACCTTTAGGGCTTGTCAGGCCTCACAAAATCCCTCTCTTAGACTGCGATGTAGCTTTAAAGACAATACTCTGCCGTTATGTAGGACCCAAGTAACTCCTTCTACGCATCTGCTGAGCTGATTTGTTTTCGAATGTTGATTTAAATTTTAGTTTTTATTATGTGATACTGCTAAAACTATGGTTTTATGGCAAATGTGTTCCAATGCAATAAAAATGTGCTTATTTTTTCTGCCTACTCCCTGAACTGAGAATAAAATGCCTTAAGGGACTATATATATTTAATAGATTTTTCTGAATTAAAAACCCCTACGATTAAAAATCATAATCTTTGGTGGTCCCACATAATATTTTGTAGCTGACAGTCATATATAATGTAATGTAATCTTGTTTTTTGATGAGACTTTTGCCTTTGCTGAGTTTCCTCTCTGGCTAATTAATGTTTCTGCCTGCCACTGATTTTTCGGATCCACCCAGCTTTCATTTGTTACTGTCTTTCACTGATTATTTTAATAGTGTGCCTTAATGCAGCATACGTTTGGATTCCTGCTCCAGTTTTACCCTAGCCATTATTAACAATGTAAAGCTCCTCCTTTATATGACAATGCTAATGTTTTTAGCTGTGCTTAATGAGCCCCGTCTTAGTAGGGGAGCACTGTTGAAGACTTGTGTCTTATCTCCTAAGGTTTCAATGTCCCCTTTTGCTAGCAGATACAAGCTGGTGATAACCCTGTGCCGCAGGTTTGGGGCACGACCATCTGCAGCCTTGTTTCAGAGTGTAAACAGGCAGACTGCTTCCCACTTAAACTGCTACCACAGTGGACTGTTATCCTCAGGCTAATGGTAATTACATTTATGTATCTTCAGAGGATGTTAATTACAGGAAGATGCTTTCTTTTTCTTGAATACTGGAATAAGTGCGCCGCGAGTCTGGAGCAATCAAGGCGGGGAAAAGCATTAAATCACAGATGGGAAGGAAAGAAATGAAAAAAACTTCCAATAGGCCAAAAGGTTGTTTGGGTGGCAAAGGGAAGTAAAAGGTGGGAAGAAAAAAGGCACGTTAAACCTTGCTGTCACACAGAGGTGAATCAGCCTGGAGCGCGCCAGCGACGCTCATCACACCGACTGAAGGCCGCTCGGCCGGTCGGAGCGGCCGCTCGGCCGGAGCGGGACCTGCACGCGGCGAGGTCCCGGAGCGAGGTGGGGCGTGGGCCCGGGGCGGCTTCGCTCCTCCTGGGCCTGCCAGCGAGGTGGGGTGGCAAGGGGCCCGAGGTTTCCCCGTCCCTAGTGTCCCCTAGCACGGCGCGCAGCCCCTGGGTCCGGGCGCCAGGCAGGAACCGAGCATTAACCCGCGCTGACGGTGCCGGCTAGCAAACGTCCAGACAGCAAGGCTGGCTGTGTCTCGCAGGCAATGTGTGTAACGCACAGTGGCCGACGTTCGTTCGACTGAGCAAGCAGATGTAATAAAGCTTCAGCTGGTATTATTTCTGACTCAAGAAGGCATATAGCAATTGGACCTTTATTTGTACTGAAGACTACATGCCGAAGTACTTTTGTATGTTTAAAAATTAATGTGATCAGGAAGATGGTGGGAGATTTAAAAAGGATGAACTGAGAGACAGGAATGTCACAGCCACGTATGCAGAGGTGCTGGAGTGAGAACCGTTGCTTCATTCAGGCTTCAGGTGCAGTCTGAGGTGTGACAGATCTGACTCCTCTCCTGTGATCGGAGGAACACGTTACTGCCATTGCACTGGAGCCTGTCTCTAATGATGACCAGACCAGATGTTTTGATTTTTAAAAAGCTACGGACAATTAAATTGCTGTGCAAAGCACTGGCAGCACCAGCTTTCAGTAATTCCCCGTCTTTGTGTGGATGTGATGTGGTGGGAGTGGAAAGCAAAAGCAGAAACTTAATATGACCCTTGACACAGGCATCTTGGATAAAGCACTCTTGGCTGCTAGACAAACGCAGGCCTCGATCCCGCAGAAGCCGATTAGTTTTATGCACAGAAATCGTCCCACTGTGGCATAAAGCGTGCAGAAGTTTATTGGAAGATGCCCCGAGAAGGGAAGTGGGAGTGAAGCAAGCTGGAGGAATGAGCAATAAGAAGCGGCGGGGAGCCAAGCACAGGGTAGCGGAAGTTCAGCCACGTGGCTGCTCCGTCAGGTGGGTGGGTTACAGCTGGAGCATCGCATCAGATAAAACAACAGGAAGAGCCGAGTGATGGCAACCACAGGGAAGATCGCCAGGAAGACTGAAAAGTGGAACGATCCTTTAATACCACCGAGCAGGGTGAGAAAGGGGAGGAGGATACATAACGTGATGAATGCTATTACTCACATCTCTGACTCAGGACTGAATGGGTGTTACTACTTAATGCTTTTTTTGTGATTGTATTTCGGTTATTTTACAAGTAGCTGAGTCCAAAGGGAACATGCCGTGAAGCCCTTGGGAGAGCAGCGGTTACTAGGACAGAAGAGATTAGGTGCAGAGTTTGCAAATGAGTGAACACAAAGAATGTGTAAACCTAAACATCTGAGGAATTAATATCTGAACAGTCACCTTCGGTGGGAGAGGCATGGTTGCAAATACGAATCAATGGACGTGCACCACAATCTTTAAATCTCACTGTTAACAGGCCAGGGGACCACGTAAGAGCAAATGAAGAGGAGAAGCCAGAAGAATCCTGCCCAACTTGCCTGTGACAAACTTGGGGGGGGGTCTAAGTTGTAATGCAGGGTTTCCTGAGCTCCTCAATTTGTGCCCCAGACCGTACCCAGCCACATCCCTGTCTCCGCTGCTCTAAGTACCTGCTCTTTTTAACCTAATGGCCGCATAACGGAAACTCCATAAACGCAGATGCAAACTGTGATCTTGCCTAAAAAAGAGGAGAAGGGTTATCATTTTGGGGGACCCCCTGAGAGGCAGGTCCGAGGCCAGGCAACAAACGCCATTTCAGCCCGGCCCGTGCTATGGTGTTTCCCATCTGGTGGTAGGATCGCCGCTCCGCAAGCCAGGGCTTAGCCCTTAGCTCGGCACAGTCAGTTCCAGGCCGGGAATGGGCGCTTCACCTTTAGGGGAGCCTCGTAAGACGTGTCCCTCTGCCGAGCACCCACCCCTGGGGGCCCTAACAGCAAATGCACTGCTTCTCAGACACACCCCTACGGTCCTGGGACAAAAAAAGACTACTTGCATGCAGAGTTTTTACAGATTTGGTCACTGTGACCAAACTTTTATTACCCATTTTATGGAACTGTGACAAAAGTCTAGGAATCAAAGAACATGGGGATCACAGAGGCTATTATGTTTATTGTGCTGAACAGACTGTGATAATCCATTAAAGGAACATTTTCAACAAGCAAGCGATTCGAAGTACAATCATAGACAGCAATTCTACACAAAGAACAAAGCAAAAAGTTAGAAGACACTCAAAAGAAAAAGTAAACTGTAGTCAAACATCTTGAAGCGTTTTTTTTTCCTGCAAACACACCTCTCTTGCAGAAATGGTAGAAGAGTTAAATGTCCAGTCTTAGTTAGCAGTGACCAATGACAGCAAAGAACAGTCGTATAAAATTTATCTCCCACAAAAATAAACTATATATATAAAAAATTTTATGATGTTCTCACTGATTCAATGGCCACATGCAATTTTTCAGTCTGAAAAAATGAGGTATAGTAGGCCCTAAGAGGTAGTAATGTGTTTTGATTGTACTACAATATATAGAATATATAAGATTCAGTTCATCAGAGTGGTAAGTCTCTCGGAGGTTGAAGTGCGACACACACCCAGCAATTATTTCTGTGTCACCCACTGAATACTGTGGTTTTAAAAAATGCAAAAAAACCCCCCAAAGCCCAGAAGGGACTTGCTAAGGCTTGATTCGATGCCCTTTGAAGTCAGCAGAATTCCTTTTACTGCCTTCAAGTGACACTGGATTTGGCCTGTTAGAGCTACTGTATAGCTAGGATTATTTCTCTTTCACTTAATATTAACGTGCCTGCTTGTAATACTCCGATCAGCTCTTTCTCAGCGATTTCCGTCACTGAACCCCCTGCGGGCTTTCGAGGAGGTCCGCATTTCTTGACACTGCCTCTTGGAAGAAGCCAGTAAGTAGTTATCTTTAACTGCACTTGGCTCGGTACTAAAGCCATACCAACAGACGCCTTCCTGAGAAACTACCCCTGGCCCAGTTATTAATACAATGGTACAAAGTACTGACTAGGAAAGAGAGGAAGAAAGGAAATAAAACAAATAGAGAAAACGAAGTAAGAGGGCGGGGAGAGAGAGAGAAAGAACAACAAAAGTGAGAGAGACGAGAATAAAAAACCTCTACATAAGAAGCATTTAAAATAAATCTGGCTGAAACATATTACAAAATCACATTTGTGTAAAATACACGAAAATACTTGTCAAGTATTTTCTTACAATCTACTAATTATTTTTTTTAAAACACATATTTGTGATTGCATTATGCAAAAGCTGAGCTTGTTGCTTCCCACCTACAAAGCTTCAAGTTTCTTTGAAGGTTTTTTTTTTTTGTTCGGTTTTTTTTTTAATACGAAAGTAATTCAAAATGTGTTCATTTTCCACAAGTTATTTTACAAAAATAGTTTTGAATTAGGGATTAGTTGCAGTCCTAACTGTTTCAAACGTCTCAAAACTAATGCTGAAAGTAACAAGTTCATTCCGTTTAAAGTCTGGAGGTAGGTCTTTGTCAATCAATTAGTCCATTTCTTTAAACAATTCATTTGAGGTACGAACTTGGACAGTAATATTTAAACATTACAGCTAAATTTTTTTCTATGTCATGTAGTGTCATTGAAGAAAATTATCCTCACAAACCTATCAGCAATTCAGTACAAAAATATATTCAAGTTAACAGTACATTACACAGAAGTCTAGCAGAGAATAGGGTAAGTACATTAACAAAAACAAAAACAAAACCAAAACAAACCAAGAGAAAGAAAAATACATAGTCATGCCGAAACACAATAAAGATATTGCTTCCTTAACTGCAATTAAGTGTTGAAGTAGAAATAAAGGGAAAATGCAGATACTCATGATTATCTACCCAGTAAAAATTTCCTGCATTGAATGTGTATAGCAGCATGTATTTATCAGTCTGTTGAGTTATTTGTAAAAATCAGAGGTAGTATTGAATAGTGGGGTAATATTGCATCTGGTGCTAAAAGTGCTGCTTTGAATGAAAAGATGGAGAAATGCCACTGGCACAGAGGTGCTCAGTGAACCATCCTATGTCAAAATACATTGCTTAAAGTAATGCACGAGCTTAGCTGAGGTACGTGGTGTCAGTTCTTACATCATGACTGATGAGCAATGAGGAGAGATTCAATTCTTTTGAAACACTGGTACGGGGCGAGTGGAATTAGTCGAAACTAAGCAAAATGGATTATTTTTGTTCAGATAAATTCATGATTAATTCTGAGGTACCTTTCTGTATGTTTTAAAACACTTTTCTTGATAAAGACTTAGTCATTAATGGTGTAAGAGTGTTTGGTGTCAGTCATTTTTGTTTCCACAGAAAACGCCTGGCTCTACAGAAAGCCGACTCCGTCTGGCTTCCTATGGTCCGGAAGATGAGGGCTGTTCATCTTGTTTACTACTGCTTCTGCTGATATGTTTGTATCTGTAACTATACAACGTATCTTTGTCTTTCTTCCCTTTTGCAAAATGAAAGTACCTTGTTCGTGTTGATTTCTTTCTTCCAATTACCAGCTGAATGAAGTGAAAGATCAGCTTTCAATTTTTTTCCTGAAATAACAGTAAGTCTTAAAAAAAAAATCAAGTACAAGTCTACAAGAAGGTTACCAAAAAAAAAAAAAAAAAAAAAAGGAGTAGTATCTATCCCTTATCTTTGGTGTTCTAAAACAGGGAGGTCACTAAGTAGGGAGTGGGTTGCTGGAAGTGTTGCAAGGCTTTAGTGTTACACACCCAGCCTTTCCTATTTCAATGCCCATTATAATGCTATGTTACAAGTTTCTTGTTTATATGCAGTGCAGTGAATGACATAAACCTGATTCGGAGCTCTTCTTGACCCACTCACCCTTACTTAGCAGCTCAAACAAACTATTAGTAGGTTAAGAAAAAAGAAAACAGTAATTAAAAGTTGCATCGTTAATCTGTGTCCCCTTTGTTACAGCAGTTTTTCACTAAACCTGGGACTGTGAAGGGATTACAAAGAAGATGATTAGTCAAATCCTTTTTAAGGTTATGTGATTGGCCCCCCCCCCCCCCCCCCCCAGGCAAAAGTGGAAAGACCATGGCAATAGAAAATAAGTGGTCAAGGCAGTGTCTTCTCCCTTCAAAAGACCCAACTGCTGATGAGGTAGAAATTGCATGGTGCGGTCTCCTAGTCTTCCTCTGCAGATTCTTGTGAGGACGTTTCTTCAGTCTCTTCCTAGAATACACAAACAGAAAAAATACTGTGGCGACCGTGCGTCTTAGGCTGTCACCGCACCCTTCTCTCACGCAGCTGACAATTGCCTCCTGAGCTAACAAAATGCCCTTTACAGCTGCTGTGACATCTCTAGAAGCCACCCTGGGGAGGAGGGGAAGGTTCCCTGCTGTCTGATCCTCCCACTTGGCCTTGCCAGGCTTTCCTCCGACCCCAGGGGGTGCCAAGAAAAAGTCATCTGCGCCGTGCTCCGTCACGGGCCTCTTACGGCCAGCAGACATGGGCAGCTAGAAGACGGGAAGCATTTTGAGCAGGTATCCAGTGTTGAGCGGGTGCTCTGGGAAGCCTTCTCCTCCTCATCGGCGTCCTCCTCCGCCCTAGCGCTGCCTTCGTGTTTGCCTTCGGCAGGCCTGACCAAATGCAATGCCCTTACGCTGCTTATTTAACAAATGTGCAGTACCTTTCAGGACACGGGCGGTAAACTGGGGGCAATAAACGTTTCTGATAAAAGGGGCTGTCAGTGAAAAGTTGTTTTTTATCAGACGCTGCACATCATTGCCTAAGACAGCACGTGAAAAAGATCTAGGAAGAAGAGGAATTTACCCCCTCAGCCAACTGAGACCTTTTAAGAATGACCAGCTTAAAACAGCTTATAACAGTCTTCATACTTTAATAGATCTGATTTTCCACATGGCTTCATTTTGTCTGGGTGGCTAACTGACACAATTTATAACTCTCTTCCTTTCCCAGGCCACTACAGTACACCATTCAGCAAAGCATGCCTTAAAGCTTGCCTGCGTTATATGACCAAACTCCCATTCATTAGTGTTTGAAACACCTCAGCTGTGAAGGGCTCCTAAATGCTACCATGTGTGACACTGCTGCGGAGGAGCAGCAGCAAGGCAAAACACTGGGCTTTAATCATAGGCCACTGCTCCCTGCAACCCCCTTTCAAAAGGTTTTAACCTCCCCCCCCGCCCCCCGCAAGAAAAGGCTGAAAAAAAGCTGTAAATCCAGGGAATAAACATAAGTATAAATGAATGGATGACAGCTTAAAAAATATAACCATAGCAGCATCAAGCCATGAGATTTCACACTGGTTTTGTTTAGTCTGCTTTGGGTTATGTGGGAAATGTGAAAAGCATGAAGCAAATGCTCCCCCCTCTCCCTTCATACCCTCGCCCCCCGTTAAAGCTTGGGCCTCAGATATTTAAGCCAGTAGGTTTATACCTCTTGACTAGGAAACAGGCCATGACCCTGGGGTACTCTCTCGAGCACCAGGCACAAAGAAAGATGTAGCATGATCAAAGCCCTGGACGGAGGAAAGAGAGCAAAGTCAAGTGTCAGCTGCCCTCTGACCTTGAATTTTCAATTAATATTTAAGTTCCAGAAGACACCGATCTATCATGCAGATGGATATCTTCCTCACAACTCGTGTCTACTTGTAGCAGGGCTATATTCACAGTGCTGCTACGAAAACGATCCGCAACTCACGAAATGATTAAGAGACTTTTACTCCGTCCCTGGCGGCACCGGGGGACCTGAGCTCACACTCCATCGAATCCCATTAATGCGTAATGCATTTTCCCTGCTTATCTTCCCCGCAGAACAGGACTGAGACTGTTACAACATTTCAGTCAAGAAGAAAAATGGTGTCTACAGGCACCTAAGGAAGGGCTAATTTGGGCTGCATGTGGAGAGACAGTGCAAAATATGTTGGTCTGAGCCTTGGTAACTCAGAACTCAGGATGATCGTGGTAGATGCCGGCTTTGCCTCCAAGCCAAGTATTTCAGTTAAAAATTACGACTGTGGGTTCTGTGCTCTTAACCTAATACAGGTAGACATGTTTTGGTATTTGATGATGATCCCAGCACCGCAGTTAGCCCTGTGCCTCTCATCATCGTTTCCCAGAAGACGGCAGCGCACGCGTGGGCGTGGAGCGGCAGCTCTCTTCATTTTATGCTTGGCTTGTCAGGAGACTACTGAAACCTGATGGACTCATTTTCCATGAAGGTAGACTTCTGATCACAGCATAAGAAGGATGGGGGAGAGGCAAAGTATGTGGAAGGACCTACTCAGAGCCCAGCCAGCGTGGCCACCAAGAGCTATTTTTAGTTAAAGTTTTGCCCGCTCTAGTGATTTTTACTGTGAATCTCACAATATTTTTTTTTCCTTGTAGCCCCTGCTACAGCAACCAAGCAAATTAATGAGAAGCTCTTCCTTCATGTATGTATATATATATGTTCATGTAAGGAGGGATGAGTTTCTCTTATCTGCTTACGTACATCCAAATGTGTGTACCTGTAGTACCCAGAAAGATGAGAAATGAAAAATCAAGACACCCCCCCCCCATATTTAAATAATAAACTTAAAAAAATTTTGAGACTGGCAGACTTCAAATTCACATCAGTCTTGGGAAAGACTTTTTTTCATGAAGAAAAGCTGGCAAAGGGATCAGACTGTTGTGCAGCAAAAAGAAAACTTTCCTTCATTTAAGTTCATTCCTTGCAAAAGCCTAAGACAGCTCAGTTACAGACGGGAGGTTTTAAGACAACCTATCATGTAAGTCCCTTGTCAAGACACAGATGGAGACATGATTGCTGCTCTGAAGTGCTTACAATTCAAACAAAGGGCTAATACAAATCAGACATATATACATGGAGGGACCCAAAGGAAGAAGCGAGTAGAGGTTCTGAAAGAGAAAATGCAGATGTATAAGACGGAAACAGAGAAGGATTTTTTGCACTTGTGAAAAACTGGCTGCAAATATCAGAAGGCTGTGCAGCTGTGATCCTCAACCCACCCTTTGCCTCCACAGCACCCACACACACTTCTCCCCAAAAGATGGGCGGCGGGGGAGCCGGCGTTTTGAAAACCGTGCACCCCTCAGAAGTTGCAAACCAGCTCTGCACTGAGTCATTTCAGCCAGAGGTTCACTGAAGTGCATTGCTTGGCATGTCAGGGCACTGGGCACCTCAGGGGAAGGATGCTTTCCCATCAGTTAGCACCCTCCAGGTGCTTACGAGTCCTCACAGACCCACCAAGGTCGATGGCACAGCCCTGTATCACAGGATCAGAGCCCAAGTCAAAAGTCCTAGGAGGAACTGGGGTGGGAGTTAAATACTTTGTAAGTCCAGATGTGCTTCTGATCAAGTTGAAGAGAAGGGCAAACATCAAGGAAAGCACGGTCATTAGAGCAGACATTAGAAATCCAAGTGACTCAGTCACAGCGTGATAGCCATGCAGAGCATAAATTCAGCAACACCACCGCAGGAAGGGCTCAGCCAAGAAGCAAAGGTTTCAGGTTACATGGCAGCCTTAATTCAGGTTGTTCTCACTTTTTAGGTGCATTCACTGTAGTTGTGGAGACAGAATGGTGACATGTGCTAATTGAGCGTAAACGTTCATCGACCCAGTTTTGCCTTGAACAGCTACTCCCCTGGTTGTTTGTTTTCTGCCGCAGCAAGCTAGCGAGAAGCTGGGCTAGCAGACTGCCAAGGGAAACCTGAGAAAGCTTCAAACTAACCAGGTCAGATCCAGCTAACAGGGAAGCTACAGCCACGCAATGCTCAGGGTGAACAGGACAAGACCTGAAGGGCAGGGGTAAATACGTGCACAGCCCAGGCTTTGCTCCCTGCTGCTAAGACAATATCCCAGGTGGCTCCCCGTGCATCCGTGTGCCCCCCCATACATGTATCCTCACCCATCTGACACGGGGATGTGCCACAGAAGCAGTTTTACTTGCCACGTCCTGTCCTTGGTAGTCCCATGCATGAGCACATTTATCCCGAGTCGCGTGATACTGTACGATGAATTGCGAGGTAGCACCCTGAGCTGTTTCCACCCTTAATTGCTGTAACTGCCCTGCCAAGCAGGGAGTGATGGGGAGCTGCTGTCTCTCCCAAAAAAGAGCAGCAAGAAGCCTTTCTCCAAAGCTCCTACGCGCACAAATGTCTTTTCTTGAGGGGTATCACCGGCAAGCGGCTGGCAGACGTGGACACTGCGCTGGGACCCTCGCCTCTCACTGGTGTTGGGCCCCAGCAGGAGAGGAAGGACAAATGTTTCCCAATGGCTCACAGCAGGTATCTGCCCTCAGAAGGGCGACTCTGCGGGGAGCTGGCACCGCTGTTGTTAGCCCTGATTTAACAGTGGTGAAGGTAAAAAGGACCAGGAGGCAGGACAGCAGGCTTCAGTTAGAAGTGCTGTCTGCAGCCTGCATGCCTATTTGGGCTTGCCCAACACACAGTTTCAAAATATGACAGCCTTGGTGGGATCTGGCTGCCTGAAGATAGGAGCCTGGAGCTGTTTTAGATGCCCTGGCTATCTCATCTGGTATCCAGCAGCCAGGCCAGAAGGATGCTGGTCTCATGTGTCATGTCTGCCACAGAACAGCAGTGCTGAGATGCAGGGACCCACTAACCTTCTCTAGAGCTATGACGCTGCATCTCTGCTTTTGAAGGTTCTCCACGGTGGAAAAACCAACTGGTGTATCCTGCAGGAATATCTGAAGTGATAACCACTAGCATGTGCACCTCATTCCTAAAGCTCAGAGGTGGCACCATCCAGAATGGAGCTGTGCAACGAATGGCCGTATTTAAACTACAGTGTCTTTGTATGTCCTCTACATTCCTTTTTTTGGTGGACACTCACAAAGTGGTCACAACAAAACCTGATGATGACACAGTCGTTGGCGTTTGAGAGGAGCATTCCCCCCCACCTGCAGAAGGGCAACTGCTCGGCATTTTTGTAGTAAAAATGTTTGTTCTGTTCTAATACCCTGGGGCAAAGCTCCTTTATGGCTACTTCAAGGTTAATTGTCTTTGCTTCAAGAAACTCAATGGCAATTCAGCCGGCAATTCAGATTTTTCACCTTCTGCTCACAAATTTCTGAACCACGGGTTTAAAAAACTAGAACCAATTTTGCGAGATGAACTCCAGGATCACAGTAATGCTACATATGGAGCCTCTGAATTTGTCAGAGCTTTTATTTTATAACAAAGAATTAGCTATTGGCACAGATTTTGCTGGCTGCTTTCTAAGCTCGAGAGGGTATGCTTGAATAGATATGTCAAAAAGAACTGCTGACAAGAGCAACTTGCAAACTGTGGACCATTGTCTGCTGTTAACTTGTCTGAAATCCCCTGGCATGCAAGCTAATATTTTCAGAGGAGTCCCTGAAGCCGGTGGCTCCTATTGCAGATGCAGGGGCCCAGGCTGTGCCCAGCTGAGACACAGTGCCATCGTGACTGCTCCACAGCCAACGCACCAAACTGCTTTAGAAATTCTTACAGCACTACCAGACACTCAGAGTAGGTTTGCACTGCGTGAAGCTTAGGGTGGGATCTGCTGCTCTGAGCTACTTGTCTCTGCAAAGCGCACTGGCGAGCTCAGTGACAGCTGTCACTCAGCAGTAAGGCAAAGTTTAATTCCAGAAGCTGGATTCAAAGCTCAAATTGTTGCAGGTATTTACTTCACACATCACAATAAAAGGATTTATTAGCGCAGAAGAGATCACCATGACCACATACAGAAAGGCCACACAACTCTCCTTACTGCTGGATTTAAGACGGGTACCGAAGGCAATTATTTCAACACAGAAAGTCTGTATCGGAATACATATGAGTCAACCAGCCCACAAGCAAGCAATTTCGTTGCAGTCACTGCCAGCATGCAAGAAGGAGCACAACTTCTCTAGCTTGGTGACTAAAAGCACAGTTAAAACCTCTGCCTACAGAGCAGTTCTGAGACCCCCTAGCCCTCTCCCAGCACTGTTTCTGCAGTCACTGAGGCAGGGGCCAGCCCTGGGGCTAGTGAGCAGGCAGATTCCCCCCCAACGAACCAAAACTGTCGGTACTTAAACTACCTTAAAGATAAACAGTGAGACAAACAGAGAGATGGCAGCTGATGGGGCAGTTTTGGGTTGAGATGTAAGGACTGGAAACCAACATTCTTGCTTTAAATGTGTAAGTTCCTATGGACTTAGCCTCTAATGGCCCACCTTGTCACAGAAGGATGTTGGCCTGCAGAAGACTACAGACTTGCCCATAGCGCGAGTCCAATATTTGGACGCTTAACATGCTGGCGGGCATGTGCAGAGCTGCGTATTGCTCTTGGGAGCAGCCTGAGTGGGGGCAAGTGTCTTAAAGATCATTTTTACCTGGAGATGTCCTCAAAGTTTCCACACTCAGGAAGGCAATGCACAACAGACTGCAAGAATAAGACTTATCTTGGAGTGTGCATGTACACAATAGCACTGGTTTGGAAACTCACATGCAGACTTGTTTTGAAATCCCCACGCTCTCTGATTTGAAGCAGACACTTCAAGCTAGCTTTTCTGCCTTCTAGGAAGAAGCCTACCCACCAAGCTCTTGCGTATGGAGGATGTATCTTTCTCCTGTTGAAGTCACTCCACTTTTATAGAAACAATCAAATATTCTGTGAGGGATGGAAAGGGAGCAGAGAGAATAAAGCGAAACACTGATGCTGTCCTGCAGGTGGCCAGCCTGTGGCTTCTGAGCGGCATAGTCAGTAAGCAAATTAAGGGTGTCCTCTCCTTTCACTGCTAGAACAACACTGCTCGACCAGCAAAAAAAGCTGCTCACAGGGATTACTGAATAATCCACATCCCCAGCTGTTGGAGGAAGTGAACTAGCTGGGGCAGCCAGAGCGAAGTTGCTGGGGCGGCGCTGGGACTCGGCTGCTGGTGAGCACGGTCCAGGCCAGCAACAGCGGCAGAACTCGGAGAGAGCTGCCATCCTTGCACCCCCAGGAACCACTCCTACAGATCCCCTTCCTCCGCTGGAGGAAGTGTCTTGCGAGGCTTGGCCAAGTTTTGGTCCTTGTGTAACAGGTTCAGATCACTGGAGGGGACCAGGACAGTACTCAGGAGGATCCCTTCAGGACCGGGCCGGACAGGACAGGACAGGACAGGACATTCCTCTTTAAGTTAGAACTGCCTTCTTTAGACATAGATTCACGACTCTTCTTCCTGTTAGATTAAGGGGGATTCAAAAACATTTCTCTATCTCCTAGCTTATCTCCCACTAGGAGAACTGTTGGATACAATGGAGTGATAATGAGTCTCTCGAGTTACTTTGAGAGAAAGGGCTTATCTGACACAGGATTTTTAAATCCAGGAGGGCTCACACTGAGAACTTCCAGAGACAGGAATTAGGCTGGCCAACGTTTAGATAACCAAAAAAATACCTGCCTTAGGCTCTGCCTCTCAACGTCTCCTACAGATGGGCTTGAAGGAACCTCAGCTCCAGGTGCCCAACTTTGCCATGGATTTTAGAGCAGCCCTGAAGTTAATCCAGCAACGAGGTTTCTGCAAGGCAGCAGGTCACTCAGCGCTGAAGCCTGCACCGCTGAAGCCTTTTGAAATTGAGATTCAGTTGTCTAAATTACGTCAGGCCAGATTTCTTAAAGGCTTTTTGGCATCTGAGTATAGCAAGCACCTTTTTGACCTAAGCAGGTCAAAATACTTTGAAAAAATCTGTTCCCCATGTGACTAAAAGGAGAGTGAAAATCTCCAGCAAAATCTCAGTACCAGTCAGAAGAATTTTGCAGGAAGCACCAGTTAAAGTCTGCAAAGCACAGACCTAAAGCGAAAATGGTGCTTCAAGGAATCGCGGGTGCTGTGCTAACACTGACAGAGACATATTTTATTTTCGAGAACTTCAGCCCTTTAAGACATAAGCAGTTCCGGTGGGAAGGAAATAAAAATATTAAGGAAAAGAAGGCAGCAGTGCTGTTACAAACATATACAACTGAACTAGACTAACCCCGGCTTTGAGAAGCTGCTCTTACAAACCTCTTGTGGAGGCTGTACACTGGAGGAGTGGTAAACTGCTCTGCATTCACACAACGCACCGCGCTCCAGAGCCAAAATCCAGACTGGAGCGTAAGGGAAGCAGAGGTTCTAATAATAGTCTCTAATCACTAGTATGTATGTCCATAATTAGATGAAAGAGAAAAAAAAACCGGTGGATGCCAATCTTTAAAACCCCTTAGGCTTATACAGTTCACTGAAGCACTGTGGGTCACTGCATTAGCTCTGCTTGCTTGCGGCAGTGGAGAGGGCAAAGCCCAAAAGGATCCTGGAGCCCACACAGGTAAACCTGAGGGAGTCTGCCTTCCTCCCGCGCCCCTGTGGTACTTGAAACCGCGCCGATATCTGTGCGTATTTTACGCTCAGCGACAGAGGAAGGACTGTGGTGAAGGTCTCCCAGAATGGAGTGGGGAAAGGAAGACTAGGACAGGCTTTGAAATGGAGGTCAAACCCACATCATTTACCTTTTGCCGCCCCCCACATTTTAGAACATGAAAAGGAGAATAAATAAGGCCTGTTAGATTTCCATTCTCTGGCCCCCCCCCCCCCCCCCGCCCAAACAGACTGCTAGTTACAGACAGGAAGCAACTGCCAGAAGTTATTCACCTCCAATCCTTTATCACTTAAAAAAGCATTGCGGCTCCGTCCACGGAGCCACTGGCAACTGCGGTTTGGGAACAGCTATCTATCTGTAATGATAAATAATAAAATAAAGCGTCTTCCCTTTTGAATCCCAGCTGAGAGATTTTGCCAAGTGATCAAACTTGTCTGAACCTCGGAGCAGCAGCTTTGAAGTAATAAGAAAGAGATTGAAAACCTGCAGCCAAGAGCCGCACACACCTCATTAGGGCCCAGCCATGCGGGAAGGCCGAGCGGCAGCCGCCGGGCCTGGCCCCGCGTACCCATCGGAAAGGGGCTGCGGGAAGGGAAGATAAAAGAGCCTTTCACAGTGGAAATGCACCGGTGACATTTTTACGAGTGCCAGCCCCGAGGCCGAGCGGCCCGCGCCATGCTGCCGCCCGCCAGCGCAGGCCTCAGGGCGGGCAGGGGCCGGGGGGCTCTGCCGCAGCCGTCGCTCTTCCTCAGTCTCCCCCGGCTCTTCTCTTCCTTTCTTTTTTTGTTTCTGAAGGAGAGAGTTTAACGTACAGGGCTTCACCTTCCCCGGGCTGTGCTCAGAAAAGCACCCCCAAATGAGAAACACATTTCTGAAAGATAGCGAGCTGGGTTCTCTGATCTGGTTCAGCAGAGTTCATGTGAGACTTTGTGGTATAATTCAGCTAAATGATTTTTTTTCTTTAAAAAAAACCCCGAACCCCCCCAAACACTAAAGCTTAACAGACTTGTAAAATGCTTTTAAAAATGTCTGAAGAGTTTAATCATAGATCTTACCACACAGACACTGGTGAGGCTGTGTGCTGGCAGTAAAGCACAGTATTTAACTTTGAGAGCTGAAGTTCTGGGTTTAATTTTCAGTTTCAGACTAAACAGCAGGTCTGCAGTGAAAGGCAGGGCGACGACTCCTGAGCAAAACGGGGTAATGGAAATGCTTTTCTTGCAAACTTTACTGATTGTGTAACCATGGAGCACCTCTTTGTGCAGGCGAAAGCGCAAAATCAGAGAAGTTTGTGTTGGTTTTAATAAACTACCCCCCAACCCTTCTCTTTTTTTACTGCAAAGAATTCTGCTGCTATTTTATTATGTAATGCTGCAGGCTAAAAATATATCCCTAATTTAAGCCATCTTGCCAATAAATCTACAAATACCAGGTAATCCAAAAAGGGTAGTTACGGTTTAATGACATACTCTTCTTGTCATCTTAATACGTTCAGCTCCTAAAGGATTTAGAGTGATGTATTTAAAGATTTTTTCAACTCCTTGAATATCTCCACGCAATCTGGTGGAAAGGGCGATAAGGTATGGTCCTCTTCAGCACAGAGCAGGAACCCAACTTTTCAAGCTCCATCTGCGCTGCAATCCGTGCTACCACAGGGCAAAGCTTTTTCTTTCTCCGAGCAAGACAGTCTGATTCAAAGTGAGTGGGGCTGTCCAACTTAACAGATAGCGATTATTTCCTTTTCATTATAGAACCTTTTATGGGAGTTTCTTTTCCAGTTGAACACTTACATATTCTATAATCAAGCAGAAAAGGTATCCTGGTGAAAATGTGTGTTCAAAGCATGTTGTCTTTTAGGACCGAGACAGATTTACTGCAATTTATACCTCAATGTTACTCTATTCTCCTCTTCCTAAACATAAAAAAATACTAATATAAATTACAGTTAATGCCTCGCTATATGACAGAGTTCTCAGGAGACTATTAAAGCAATGGGTGAGCCGCCTAACATACTGTAACCATCTCTCTGCTGTTCTGATTTCAGTTTCCAGATTTTGCCTCAAAATAAGCATGAGAATCAGGGAAGGGGCGGGGGGGGGAAGCCATTCACTGCCCTGAATCTGATATCTCCCGGGTCCTAGAGCTCACATGCCCCTTCCTTCCAGACTCAAGTCTGGTTTCAATGGAGCTCTCATTTTTCTTCCCACTAATCCTGCCGTGAGATCAACCATTGGTAACTCTGAGAAATTAAATACCAGGATGTGGGAAATCTGAGCTCTGAATTCGGGCAGAATGTGGGTGATTCATTTTTTTGTTTCTCTCCTTCTCTTTTCCCATGGTTGTTGTGTGGCAAGTAACTCTCCAAACCTGAGATAGAGATCGGCCCTGAACAATGTGATTACACTGACAGAGCAGAGGCAAAGCAAGAAGTACATTGGTGATATTATATCCCCTTTTTATATAAGCAACAGTCATTTCTAAAGAGAGATTTTGGCCAACATTTTCTGAAAACATTCTGGCATTTCCAGAAATGCCTTACAATGGGATGAGCAGCAGAACTTCATCATGGCGATGCTCTCACCAACTGCTGGAGCAGACTTCATAAAGAATTTAACATTTGTGGCATTGGGATCCCAATGAAACAGGATCCATGAGATAGTCTGCTATGGTGATGTGAGTGCAACAATGCCCAACAGTCAGGCAGTTGTTTTGCATGGCTTTTTTCCTTCCTCAGTGTAAGAAAAGCACATTTATTTATTTAGGTCCTATAAGGATGAACTCAAGACACTTACAAACACTGGACTGCCCAAAGGTTTAGGTCCTTCATGCACTGCTTGGCAATGCGGTGATGTCTGAAACGTATTCCTACGTATTCCTGTACCCTTCAACCTAGGAGCATAATTCTCACTGCATAGTCTACTAAGTGGTAGTGATAGTCCCAAACTTCTTACTCTGTCTATAAACACAGCAGCACCATGCTCACAATATCCAATGAGCAAATTCCACAAATGCCCCACAGTGACTGACAGAGTAGCTGTGAAATGCTTCTTATTCTTCTATTCCAAGACTTATTTTGGGCAACAAGGGGACCTTATAAAATTCCCCAGATGTCACGGAAGCCCGAGAATAAAATACAGTATTGGCTTCTTATTGCTTGCTTCCAGAACATGTTTAAAGATGTGTATCAGTTAATAAGGGCTGAGCATACCGTTCTTTTCCCTAGCCAAATCTTTTAGTAGTGCTGGTATGCAAATACTGTAACTGGCCATCCTAGCAAATTATTTAACAGATAAAAAAACGTATTTTCATTGGTCTTAACTTTGATTTTCATTGTTTACTTTATTCCACATCCAGCATACCTCATTTTTAACATACAGTTTGCAACAGAATTTACATGGTCCTGAGCCGGCAATGCAAGGATGTAGCAATTTCTAGAAGCTGCTGCACAGAAGGTTCATGTCTCATGTTCTTCAGTGCAGCAGATGAGCTGGGTTACAGCCCTGGAGTATCTGTTAATAATATTTATGTCAGGAAATAAGGCATCTTTCAGTGACTTCAGCTGGGTGTGGAGAAGCAACAACGATGCTGACTGTGAAAGATGCAGAGCCTTTATGAGAAGCTCAGGAACTAAGCTCTCGGAGAAGAGCACGTTCTTCCTGCGCAGCCTTCTGACACACCTCATCTTTGCTAATTAGCATTTTGATTATCTTTGTTGCTGTAAGTCCAAAGGCTGATCATTCTGGTAGTTTCAACTTTCCGGATATCATTCGGGAAACATCTTAAAATAATCCAGATTTTCAGGGGGTAGCCAAGTACTGCCTAGAATCCTCTGTCTGTGAAGATACCCAAGTGTTAGCAACACAGACTCTTGTTACTCTTGGAAATCTTGGCCAAAATATGTAGCATGTGTATGCAAAAGGAGCAGTGTTTAATTTACTCTTGACTGACATTTTTTTAAACACGGTTCCCTGCCCAGCCATCTTCCTCGATGGTGTTTCCCAAGCACTCGTCCCAAGCCCCTTCTCTTCTGGCTATCATTAATGAGATTTCAGCTCGTGTCACATCGGAGCCAAGTCCTGAACAGGATGGAGTACCTCCCTAAACAGCTTCCGTGGCCACAGCCATGGGCTCAAACACAAAGCCACCCTGTCCACAACCATCGCCTGCCTGTCTCGGGCTTCTTCCCCAAGCAGGGAGAGGAGAGGGAGGAGGTGGGGAGAGGGCCAAGAGGGGTGTTGCTGACTTAGGGAAATGTTTTAGCCTACCCCTTCAGCCTCCAGCCTTCTGCCACCAGCGGCAGCGCCTGCCCCAAGAGCTACGCGTGGAGCGGCTCAACGGCTGCAGTCCCCGAAGGTTTGCATGTGCTTTTCGGGACAGGTCGTGCTCAGCACTCAAGGAAAGAGCAGCAACCTGAGAGCATGTGTGTACTGAATTGGAAAATGTGTGACCAGCGCTGCGTTCAGAAAGCTGCCTCCTGCTCTAGGGCTTGCCTCAAAGGAATTAAATGTTGCGTATTTGAGGAGTTAAAATAACCTTTTTTTGCTCTTGTTCAGAGCTGAAGGCTCCTCCTGTGTTGGGCTCTGCCATGGCACTCCTGCTCTTCGACTGACTCAGAAACTGGCTGACAAGGACATGGTATCTCCAAGCAGCACGTTGCAGCAGGCAAGACTCTTGAATCCCCCAGACAGTCCCTGACAAGCCATGAAGCAAAAATATCCTGCTACATCTGATTCCTTTTTAGTGACATCAAATCATGAGTGTGTGCACTCCCGTAACTCCCTTACGCAAGAAGGGAGCATCACCACCTCAGTTTTAGCAGAAGGGGAATCAAGGCACTGGGAGACTTGCCTAGAACGGGACTTGCACGCTGCAGTGCTCAGCGCTCATGGCTTCAAAGGAAGCAAGAGGCTCACCCGGCACAGTGCTGGCCGGGGCACCTCTGCTCCTTAGGCAGCGTACGGGGACGCAGGAACAGGCACCTCCGCCTGCCTTCTGGGCCACAGGTACGTTAAGCGAGGGGAGGCGTAATTCAGTCAGCCTTTACTGACTGAATTATGCATCTGAATTTAACAGACGGGACCATCCAAAATCCTGTTTCTTTCGTGCACCCAGGCCTTGCCCAGCAGCACCGAGGCTGCTGCTGCTGTGAAGCTGGGACTCAACCAAACCGTCTTTCCCCTGGTTGTTCACTCAGTGGCTCTTTGACCTGCGAATCATGAGCTGCACTGTGTCCCAGGTTCAGCGAGCGGCACGAAGAACACTTTCCCTTGGCAGCCTGGAGCACTACTGGGACGAGAAAGGGGGCTGCTGCTCAGGTGACCTACTTCCAGAGCAACTCCTGTGGCCACCACGGTCACAGGAGAAGCAGGCTACCCCGGCTCCCCTCCAAAGCTCATTCCACTCCCACCACCTCCCCCCAAATACTGGATCCTAGCAGAGGCCACACAGGGTTTCTAAGTCCCAACCACCGCGAGCCAGGCGCCTGGGGCAGGCAGCGCCTCATGACGCTGCAGCCGCTGGGCAAGTGCCTCGCGCTCCCGCGGTGAAGCTAAGGCGGTGATGACTGCAAGAGAGGCTGGGCAGGTAGGGATTTTGTGATTTTCTCTATCAAACTCCCAAACTCTGCCTGAAGGGAAACAGGGCTACCCGTGTATCTCTTGGTAAATCAAGAAGATTGAAGGCTGGATTACAAAGGTTATCGGAATAGCTAGTGAAGCAGTGCTTATGACGCACACTTAAATGCTTAACTACCTCTGTAAAAACCATCTACCTCTTCCCTCTGTGCTCTCCATGAAATGGCGGAAATGCTGGGTGAGCTCCTTCTATATTTTCAGTACTGGTAGGATGGGTTCAGTTGAATAAAATACTCAAATGAGCTGAGAGCAGAAGCAATTTTTGTAAAAGTCATTTTTATAAAACTGATTTGTGGTAACGACCCCATGGCTCCTGTGTTCATTGTATGATACTGTACTTGCTGGCAAAGCCTTTGCCATCCCAACATGGAGAAGCCAGCGTGTACCTACCACTATCAATAAAAGAAGCTATAAAAATGTAAAAAAAAAATTGCCTCACAGAGCAGCAACCTACATCTTCAGGTCACTATATGTATTTCTGATTTTTGAGTCTTTAAGTGACTGAGTATCTGAATGTACTCCTGTCCTGGAGGTAACATTTTTTTCCTTTTCTTCCCTTCCTTCTGATCACATAGTATCTCAATTTAATTGTTTAATTTCTTTACAGCCAAATTCCCGGAAGCAGCCATCTCAAAAATGTTACTCTATCATAGCTACGTAATAAATGACAATCATAAATACTTAAAACTTTGGAAACCTGAATCTTACACTGATTCGGGTATTTAGGCGTAGCCTCATTGAATTATGGTATTCAGAGTCTATTCAGAAGTTACGTCATATAAATAACAAAATATTTGCTGTCAGAAATACCTGACTTCCTCTTCTAGACCTCATTCTTTAGCACAGGTTAGTGCTTCATCTGTTCATAGAACTGGTAACTGCAACTTCTATATTTTTCCCTAGATTTTTTTTTGTTTGTTTTTATTTCAAAAAACGGTGTTCTTTTTCTTTTTTTTCCAGTCATCAGACAAACTATTCAGTCCCCCTGTCACAATAAACCGATTATAAAAGAAAACTGAATATATCTTCCTTTGGAAACCACATCATGCAGTTGCCACCATTTTGCCTTGAAAGAAGAAAGTAAGGACGTAAAGCCCAGCACCCTCCATGAGACTCCATCTACTGCATCCCTGAAGAAAGCAAGAGACTTTCCTGATTTCCTTAAAATCAAATTCAAACTTCTCCCAGAGCAATGGTAGGTCCATTCCTGCAGTTCAGGCATCCGCCTAATTTCTTAATAACTCTGGCTGTAATCCACAAGTTTGGTATTAGTCTAATTTTGTTTTTTTTTCATTTTATACCAAGCAATCCTCACAGGTTGCTTGAAATGTAAGCAGCAGAACTGGTAACAATGAAACATAACTTTCAAATTGGAGCCATTTTTCTTAAGACTTCACATGACATTTTTATCCATTTGTTAAAATGATGTTTTCAAATCAGAAAAATGTTTCCAGAACACTCAAAAGCAGAATCTGGAAGGATTTTGCAAAGCAAAAGTGTTCAAAACCCAAAATCAAACCCTATTTTGATACAAAAAAACTCAGTCCCCAAGTGATCATAGTATCATGAAGCTTTGGAAAAACAAAAATTCCAAGGACACCTATGGGGAACAGGGTCAATAAAACCAGGTTATTTCATCATGAAGCTATTTATGCAAAACCTCTGACCAGCTCCAACAAGCATCGTCCCTCTGTCTGGTGGTGGTGGGAGGCAGGGCGCGGAGCCGGAGGGCCCCGCAGCAGGGCCAGGGCTCAGCCCCACTGGGCAAGCTTGGGGCAGCTCCGCCGGGACCACCCTCCCGACGGGGAGGTGCAGCGAGTCTGGGCTGGCGGGGCTGTGATACACACTTGCTCGGCACGTGTCCACATGGTACCAAGAGCCTCCAGCACATACAGGACGGCCTCTGCCGCTGCCTTTGGGAAAACATTCAGTATTTGCTTTAAACAAAACAATAATAAAAGAATGATAACTCAGCCTTTTAGAGGATGTTCTGGAGTGGTGTATATAATACACATGCACTTACCCTAGGCTGAAGTATAAAATTCCATGTACCATTGGAAAATAAAGTCTTACCCCTCTGGGATCTGACAACTTTCTGACTCTCCGTATCAGTAAATACAGAAAAAGTACAGGGGGCACAACACAGCTTGCGGGATGCAGTGGGAAGAGCAATGAAATCACGGGGCACCAGGTCAACCTCCAGGGCAGAGGTGGTTCAATGTTTTACAGCCAAGGCTCAGCTGAGTAAGGCTGCAATATTCCTGGCTTGGCAGGACACAGGGCGGGCTTGGACAGTGGCACACGCTCTCTCGGATGTGTATGGGCACCTGCTTGGGTGCAAAGGGTTTGCCATCCTGTCTGTGACACTGGAAGCTTCTTTCCAACCTGCTAAAGTAGATCTCTGGAGTATTCCTACCACATTTCTGTCCGAGATTTCCCAGAAGGGAAAAAAATAAATCCACATATGGTGGCTAGCACGTACGCAGAATGCCTGAAGCTTGCGGAAGTGCAGATTTATTGCACGGTGCAGAGAGGTGACTTAGCACATGCACCGTAGGCCTGCCGGCCAGCGTGTCCCAGCGCGTCGGACCTGCCACACAACCACCACGGGTCCCAGGCTCAGCTCTGCTCACAAAGTCTGCTGCTTTTGGGCTGCATATGAATGTGTGAATCACAGATGTAGCTCCTGGGCTGCAGAGCCTGTCTGACGGTTTTGGCATTTACTGTGTCCTGCGTTGAGTAGGCATATGTGATGGATGCAGCTGGGGAACCCAGATAACTTGAGGTTGTGCGCTGTATATATATTATGACTAACTAACATGCACAACTTTATTGATACCAAGACTAAGAAATGAGTAACAGGAAAAAATACAGCGACACTGCATTTTCCTTCCTATACAAAGTAACACTTTTCTTTTTAGCTTTTATTCTTGTTGGGATTTGATTTTTTTGGACGTTGTTTTAAAAGCATCTAATGCGTTTAGCATTAGGTAGGAAAGTACGCTTTATGTGTACTTTTGGTGTACTTCTTCTGTACAGTTTTTTGTGTACACTTTTCTATGTACACTTTACGTGTACTTTTCTGACTGATACACTGTCTTTCTGACTGATACGCTGTCTTTCAGACTCAGATACAAAGGATTTACAAGCATTTGAGATTTTTCTAGACCTCCCAAACAGATTATAAGATTTTCAAAGGGCTGTTCTACACTCACAGTATTTCTTCTCTCCAGAAATGATAAAAATAAAACATGTCCTCTTTCCAGAAAACTTTGACAGTTTTCATGATGTTTTCCTAAAAATATCTATTTCCTTTGTATTACTTAAGAGTGTAACTCCCCCATATGGCTGAGGCTACAGCTGCTACAAATACCTTAAAAATGAGGAAATGGAGAAATTTCTATTTGGACCGCTTATTTGTACACCTCGGTACAAATATTACTACATCATGATTGTAAGACCTGGCTGTCCATTCTTTGGCGACAGAGCGGACTTCAAAGGAGCATCTCGTTTTTGAGGTTCAGGCACGTATTTACGTGAAAGTGCTAAACCTACCGATGTCACGCAGTTAGGCTGTCTGTCTTTTTCTCATTTCCCCAAGGAAGTGTGAGAGTATGCGTCAGTGATCGTCACAAAGATGTGTACAGACCACAGTATTTAAAGGTCTGTATTAATGATACGGGTGTGTAGATTTCCAGTGGATTTTACTGCTGCATTTACCGTCTGTGTGATGGTAAATCTTCAGAGCTCTGGGGACGTTTCAAGATATTGCAGAAGTTTATATAGGCATCTGTATGGCCCTAAACTGGACAGCAGATATCCATAAAGAGATTTAGAGCATGGTGGAGCTCTGTACGATGCTTAAAATCTGGGAAACAGTGACAGGAACAGAGCTGTTATTCATAGAATGAGAATTGTATCTGGTCTTGCTGCTTCTGTATTTTTAAAAATGACGCAAACCCAAGAGGCATAGGTGCTAGCAGCAATAACAACAGTAACGGTGATGTAAACTAACGGTCATAGAAATCTTTGAGAATGCACCAAAAATTCAAAGCACGGGAAAGCACTCCGGGATGAAGCCTGACCAAGAATTTCTGCCACTTTCACCAAGGCAGGCTGGGCTAACACGCTCACCATCACACAGCAGTTCTCGACTGTAACCTCTTACAGTCCCCACTGATGAAGAACGAATACATTTCTAACTTAATCCAGACTGCCACATGGTAAAGCCATCTGGGAGGATATTTTGAAGGAAACAGATGGAAAAGGAAGAGATTCCTCTGAATGTAGTGTAAGATTTACATTATCCTCCGTGAACTTCCATGTAGTCCCCATGTTTATATTATTTATCACTATTTCCTTAGACAGCTCAGATTAGGAAGCCTGCATGAGCTCATGTTCTTGTTGTGAATTCTGAGTCTGAACCTCCCTCCTTTAAAGGGAAATTCAGTAGTGTAAAAAGAAAACGAAGAAAGGCAATCGGACTTAAGTGAAACCCAGCAGCATGAAGTTCCTGATTGTCCCAGGAATTACACTGGTTTACCTCCTCCTTCTTTCAGCCTCAGAAGACACTGGCATGAGCGCTTGCTCACAGCGATCATTTTTGTTCTCTGCCATTAACCCACACCCAGCAAAATCGCAATGTTGTGCTAGCCTAAGCGTGGGAGCGGGGCCTATTAAAACCAGGAAGGGTTAAAGAGAAGTCAATGATTTCACCGAACATCCCTCAGGCCAAGGATTAAAAAAAAGAAATGTTCTCTGAGTGAAGACATGGCACACAAATAATTTAAAGAGTGTAATTTCACTACTTGTGTTGTGATGACTGGGGATTTCTGAAAAGCCCTCTCTTTCCTTTCATGCATTCCTCTGTGCCTCCTCGTTTGCTATACAAACCTTTCCATTACTAATGGGAATGTCAAAGGGCCTCCTTTTCTCTCTCTCTCTCTCGCTGACCACGGAGATGCTGCCGAGGCACCGTGCGGCAGCGGCTGCGTCCGGCTGGCTGAAACACCCAACGGCATCCCCGCTGGAATCACTGCTTCAAGAAAGAAGGGAGGGGAAGATCCATACAGGGAACCCTGGTGCTTCAGTTCAAACGCCTACATCATTTTGCCATCAATTAAATCTGTCGTTACTTTGTTCTGCTACCACACGACGGGGTCCCGGGTCCCCTCTTTGTCCTCCCACTCCCCAGCCCGGCCTCAGTCCCAGCCATTTCTTCCTCTCTTGCGCTAGGGCTCGCACTCGATTACTGTTCGAACAAAACACTCGCAGGGCTAGAGTGCCCGGGCAGATCGGAGAGCTCGTGGCACCACACGTGCCGCCGGCAGCAATGGCTTCTGCCAGGCTAGGCCGCGGGCAGAGCCAGCAGCTCTAGACCCCTTCGTCCTGCTGAGCCCGGTGGGGATGAGCTCTGCTACGTACCAGAGGAAACCGCAACACAAACAGCCTCCCGGGAGCCTTCGCTTCCTGCATTTGGCCTCCTTTGCGCAGCAGGGTTTAAGCCTCCCTGTCTCTCGGGTGCCACGGAGGAGATGGCTGGCTTTCTGCCCACCGGCAGCTTTACCGCTGTGTTGTAGCAGGAACAGCCTGATGGCAGCCGTAACACTTGAAGGATATTAGCGGGACCAGGGAGAGGAAATATCTTTTATTAGAACAACTTGGTGTGCTTTGGATTGTGTGGTGTAGTCAGGAGGTTAGAGATGGTAAGTCCTCAGGGACTGACGTTGTGTTTCTTGCATAAGCTGGCCTAATAAAAGACATGACCTCCCCTTGCAAAACCTACCTCACTTGAAAACGCTACTACATACATCCTGTATGTTATCTCCGCCATTTGGAAACATTAGTATTATTGCCAGTGCCACGGAGTCATCACTGCTGCGACTGTATTGATTTCTTTTGTAGAAACCAGATTCCGGCACGTGCTTTGGAGCGTTACATCATTGCACCCCTTCAACTCACAGCTAGGATGTTTTCTGTTGCTTATGCACCAGCTCCTAATTCAGATTACAGCAGATACTGCAATAATGTACACTGCGTAATGATGTATTAAAACCATAAGGTGGAAAAACAAAAGTATTATTCCTTTCTGAAAGCAGACCTTTTTCCCAAAAAGCAATGGACCCTTTATGCTCTTGACTCCGCAATCTTTCGTATTCGTGGGGGTACAGCAGCACAGCCCCTGGACTCTGCCAAGCAGGGATGGACCTGCTCCCAGGCCCACAGGCTTTTCCCTGCTGGTGCATACATAACAAAGTGGTACAGTTAGGTCTGGGCTTTTTTTAACACAGGGCAGGCTGGGGAAAGAAAAGGGAGGCAACCCTAAATGCGGTGTTTGACCAGTTTCATGACACCTTGTGGCTTGCACTTTGTCCAAGGTGTTAAAGAAGAAGAATACCATCCAACAGAAGAAGTTCAGATGTGTTAGTCTTTACGACGGATCCAGTCTAGTTAGCAAGTTCAGCCTATTTTCTTTTGTGGATTCAGAGACGCCTTTAGACCAGTGGGGAGAAGGGCTTTATACCTGTGCCCCCTCCTTGCTGTAAGCAGTCCCCAGTTACCACGTCAGGACACACAGAGATACCTGTCACACGCCGGACTCGCACCACGTGTGCGTGTGCGTGTGCGTGTGCTCGCATTACCGTCACAAGGTGGCCGCCGCAGAAAGAGGACGTCTCTGAGGACGCACCGTCCACTGCTTCCTCCTCTCCTTCCCATGGGCCACCATGTGAATTTTCTGGTCGGTGTGCCTAGCAAGCCAGCAGCTGTCCCCCAGCTCATACGATCGATGTATTTCCCTTCGTTCTTTACAGTAAAGGAGACCAGTTTAAATACTGAAGAATTATTTCATTTAAAGTAGTCTAAAGAATTTAAATTAGCTTTTCTTACCTGAGCAGGCTTCTTCTGGACCACTTGTTGAGGCTGAAAAGTAAAACAAAAGCACGTTGAGAAACAAAATTCATTGAGGTCACTTAACTGCAATTTCACAGATGCTGGGAAAAATGTTTTCAGCAATAGAAATAAAACACAGGCAAAGCCCACATTCAGAAATGGAGTGATTAACGTACCCAGCTCTCACACCTAGCCTCTCCTACACCTATCTATGACCTTGCTCTGAAGTAGTTCGCATTACTGTGGATGCAGAGGAGTACGTTCAGGTATAATTAAACCCAAGGTGAAATCTAATTTAGCATGTTACGTCTTTCAGCTCTTCTATCGTACTGCTAGATTTACTTTGCTGCGTTACTTATCAGACCGCGAGAGTGGCCCAATTTTATAACTAGATTTTGTTGTCTCTGCTGATGCTGTTCACTCTCTTACCACGTTCTTTCAGCCGAGTGGAGTGTCGTGCTGTGGGGAAGCCCTCCCTCCTGGCCAGGAGCAGGAGCAGGAGCAGGAGCAGCAGCAGGAGCACAGCTCGTGCGGGGGGCTGAAGGACACAAACCCCCATTCTCGAGCCAGGGCTTCCCGCTTGACCAAAGCCATCCCTGCCAAAGCCAGGAGGCTGGGATGGGCAGTGGCTCCAGCCCTTGCAAGCTCTGCTTTGAGATCTCTAGCTGCACAACGGTGATGCTGTGCTGACCCTCGTGAGCCTGTTGACGTGGTTTTGGGGATGCCCATCATCGGGCAGGTTGGGTGTGTGGGCAAGGAGAGCTGGAGGCCATGTCCGCCTGCCTACACGGGACCTGGTGGCACAGCCGCGGTCTCCTCAGCAAGCCTGCCTCCTGCCTGCTCCCACCCAGGGATGGGAAACACGGCCCCAAAAGAGTCAGGAGATCCACCAACCTCCCAGTGCCCTTCCTCCCCACCCCGGGGAGGAGGAGAAGGACTGATCAAGGAACTAATACAGGTGCACTTAAAATACACCACTGCCGCCCAGATGATGTGACAACCCTTGTGGGTGCCAGGAGCAGCACGGAACAGTAAGACCACAGATAAAGGATGAAATCCTGACACCGAGAGCACAAAAGGGCTTTTCTTACTTCAGTGGGGCAAAGCTGCTGCCTCCCCCCCCGCAGGACTTTCTGTTTTCAAAGTATATGAATTGCACCCAATGATTTTCTTCCTGCCCTTCCTTCCTGCCTGTTCCTAATCCCAGCCGCGATTTTAGTGCCTCACTTGGGCAGAAGCCAACATGCTGTCCCTCTGCATGGCCAAAAACCTCATTTTCATGACAGTGTAGTAGGAAATAACTGGAATATTTCTGAATAAACAGTTTAGTGTAACTGGCCTTTCAGAGCAATATTTCAGTGGGAAGGACCAATGAAAATGTAAATTAAATGTAACTGATTCAATTCAGACTGCCCACCACAAGCGTCCCATTTTAACAAGAGATGCTTTGTTTATTTTCAGTCTTTTTCTAATTCAGCAGAATCCTATTGCTGCTATATTTTTGTATCTGTGCCTCAGGCTCCAAGTTCTGCTCCCAAACACATATGAGAAAAGAACTATGTGATGACTGGGTCCGTCTTTAAACTTCAGGTTGGACTCTGTTCTTTTCCATTCAACTCCCTTGCAATGGAGAAGCTATTACCAAGCACACATTTTACTGATGCCTTCTCCAGGTGGACTGCAAGCCCTGAACTCATTAATGGACATTTGCTGCCCTCAGACAAAGGAATGATTTGTTTCAAAGGAATCCCTCGTAATTACAGAACTCATTGAGCTCTTCAGTAATGTGCCACTAGTGCTTTTCCGCTTTAATTTCTTCTTTTGCCTGCTGATTACACCTGTACACGTGTTTACTCCCAAACCACATGAAATCCGCAGACATTCTTAGAGGCTGACTGTTTTATCCTGCTCAGAAATCCCCATATATTTTTGGCCGTGCACTCTGCATTCATGTGACTCTCACACACTGTAGCTCAATGAAATCTTCTGAAAGAGCTGCCAACTCACCAAATTTTCCATGAATTAGGTCCTGACACTTCAATAAGAGGAAAGACAATGTCTGAAACAAGGCCAGCTCTGGCTTTCTGCCTAGTATGTGTCACAGTAATTCTACCAGCTGCCCTTCTACACAGCACTTCATACTTTTCAGACCACCAAAAAGCCTCTTGAATACGTTCAGTGATAGCTGGGGCTCGAACTGCCAGCGTGTTTTCCCAGCCTCTGGCACCCAGTGGCTCCGGACTGGACCTAGAAAGTTTTTTGTGTGTTTGTTTTGTTTTGTTGTTATTTTTATGAATGGCTTTCGCAGGGGACTCTGGCTCCAGCACAATCCTATCCAGCCATTCATAAAAAGCAGAGGGAAAATATTGTACTTTGCCCAGTTGGAAACTGTCTGTGATACTGACCAAGGCTTTCAAGAATCTTAGTCATTCAAGACCTTTGCTATCATAGTGCTTCATGTCGAGAGCTCCGGCAGTGCTTGCTTACTGCCGGCCAGGCTTCCACTGGATTTGGGATCTGGAGTTCAGCGCGTTACGCTTTCTCCCTTAAATGGAAGCAGCACAGCTACGAAAGCTCAAACGCAGGGCGCAGCCCCTCAGCCGGTATTAAGGGCAGGCACCATCGCCATGCCGGAGCCATGCCCGCTCGTGCCAGGCTGAGGGCTCCAGCCTGTGGCGGCTGAATCACTGCAAGCGCTGGTTTCCAGGGGCACTGCTTTTCCTGCTTCAGCCTGCCTGCGTGGGACAGCTATCTGGACAAACGCAGGCTGGATAAACCCAGCAAGGCCCAGTCCCGCGGGGACTGCAGTGTCCGCTCACTTAGGTGACCCCAGCGCAGAAGAATCGAGGCCAATGGGAATAACGAGAAATTTCCCAAGCACCCCTTCCATTTCTTTAACTGTTGTGGAGGTGATGCCTTTGGCGACTTTTTGACACACTATAGATACAAACACCTCAACTTGCTGAGCTTTGTGTTCACTGAGCTAAGAGATCTTTTCAGGGCTTCAAAGGAGACACCTCCGATTCAGGAGAGTGTTGCAACTGCGTGTCCAACCAGCTGAAAGAAAGAGAATCTGTCTTGGTTCTGGAAAAGCCTGGAACCATAAAAAAGCCAAGGACAAGAGGCTTTAAAGAGGTGCTTTGGAGCAAAATAAAGTTGTACGCAAGACACAGAGCTCGGCACTACTACGTATCTCCCCAGGGGCCTGCAGAGTAAGAGGGCAGACCTTCTGCTCTGCCAGACGCTCCCTCACTTATGACAGTGACCCTCTGTAAGGGGAGCTTCCTGCAACACAGGACTTCATTTTTATCCGAAGCGTGAAAAACAGCTATTGTACACTGAATGTGTATCAGCTGAAATTCCACACGCTTGAAAGCAAAAGTCAGGGGTTTTTACATCATATGCAAGTACAAGGCAACCTTGAGTAGCTTTCTTAAATCTGTATGAGACAGAAAGAACAAGTGACAGCGTTGGAAGAATCCTATGACCATGTCATTTAGATGTCTATCACACAAGAACAAATCCAAAATACAGCAGAATTTCTGTTGCCATGTTTAAACTATTAAATATGTCAGCTAAGGCAAAAGACAGCAATTTAGAACTTCAGGATAAGATTCCTAACTTTGAACAGAAAAAAATAAACCACTTAAAGAGGAAAGTACACAAAGCTTTTGGTGGTTTTATCTTTGCTGTACGTTTCAGACGTTCAAAGCCCAACCGTTTATCCTCTACAAGACACTTCTTCCACTCCTCCTCTGTCACCGCATCCCTCATTTTATTTTATTTTCAAATTCTGTTACTTTACTCTTTGTCAGTATCTTAGGTGCACCCCTATAGCCTATGCCGCCACTGGCCAAAGAATTTCTCTGCCTTCTATATGAGAACAAAAGAGCAGCCTCATGTGATGAGTCCATATTCATCTTGTACTGGCGGTCAAAAGTTGTATCAAATTCAATTTGTCACACTTCTCATTTGCTGGTGTACTTCTTCTTACACTGTGACTTTTCATAGTGTTATAAAAATAAGGAAGGATAAGTCTATGTCAACTAGTACGAGCAACGCTGGAACGCATTTTCAATGATTGGAGATAAAAGCACTGGTCTGAACGCCAGTCAGCCCCTGACTGCTGTGCCTGAAGCTCCAAGGGCAAGCCGCACACTCCCAGTGCTCCCAGATTTTGTGTTCGTGTCTTCCTCTTCAAGCCGAGTATGACGAAGATGTTTGACTGATGCTTCTTGGCAACAGTGACTCTGTTTTATTCCCACAGCTTGACACAGACAAGACATGCGCACGGAGGTAGCTCTGCTGGTGACACTAAATGACCATGATGGAAACTAATACCCAGTTAGGATGACATTTATAGTGCTGACAGCTCAGTGTTGTGCGGAGATCATTAAAATAATTTCAGAGGTCACCCAAACACTTGTAGTTCTAAATTAAAAGATGAGTAAAACCATATTTACTGTTTTTGTCCACATATCCTCGAAAAATCAGGAAGTTCATATTATACCAGTTGAAACCAATATAATCCAAAATAAATCATGTCTTCCAAGCAGTTCCATATGACAGCGCAGTAACTACTGTTCTGCCCTACAGCTTTAATTGGTTTGAGTCCAGCCTTTCCCTCCCTCTCCCAGCACAGAGCGATACGACGACGCTGGGACCGGGGGCCCACGCAGCCTGCGAGAGAGCCCTCGCCTCTGGGCGAAAGCTACTTTCAGCTTCATGACCGCCAGCCGGGACCTACCCCGGACTGCATGGGACGGTGCGCCTGCCATTCGCTCCTCTGACCCAGGTATGCTCACGGCTTGCTTTAGGAACGACCTTCCTCTCCAGGGGGTAGCAGAAATGCCTTCTGAAGCCATCAACAGTGAGGGGGGATGCCCCCTCCGCCCAGGCAGGAATGGCTTGTGTTCGGGAAGCACAGGTCATGAATTCTCCTGCCTCCAGCGCATGTTTGCAGTCAACTGGCAGCCGCGGTGTCTGTGTACGCACGCTGCTGTGGGTCATTAGGATCTAACAGCAAAACCATCTGGCCCTTAGAGTTCAAAGGAGATTTCACAGTCCTCTGTGCAGTCTCATAAATGAGGCTAATAGTAATCTGTGGAGAATTTTGGCAAAATCTGTGGAACTTTTATTCTTTATTTTCTATCCTACTTGGCACTCCTCTGAGCTTTTAATACGAAATACAAAGTCAGGTCATTCAAAAAATATTTATTAGCTTATTAAACTGACCTCCCCTGACTGCTGCTGGAAAACCCTGCAACATCTCAGGAGCTGCACCAAGAACTTTAGCTGATGACAAAGGAAATAGTACTCCCATTCCACTTGTGGAGGAGAGCAGAGAGCATCACAGTTTTCCAAGTACACAAAGTGTCTTTTAATAGTTATTTGACTGGCAACAAAATTTTATATTTTAATCGGCGAATTCAAAACACACTGCTTCAAATGACTCCTTTGGTAGCCTGAAAATTTAGGCACTGGCACATGTATCCAGTCAGGTATGTATATAACCAATGGAAGTCAAACAACTGACTTCAGCAGTCTTAGGATTTCACATGAAGCTACCTTCACTACAATATGTCTGTAAGTTGCTACATTTGCAATGGTTTTATGTTCTGAAAGGACAAAAAACGTGAAAGAAATGTTTTAAAAATCAAATTCTGTTTTCTTTTACACTCGTATAGCCCGTTATGTTCCAGTTCCTTTGATCCAGCCTTCCTCACAGCAATAGATTTCCCACCATTGCAGGTCTTGGTAAGTACAAATTTAATGGTTAGAACGGGAAGGGAAAAACCATAATTTTTCTTCCATCTGCTAGCTAAACTGTTAGTTTAAGCACAACAATACTCCACTGAGTTTATCAAGGATATAATCAGAATTCAAAGCACAGTAGCTGTTAGTTCAGTACTCTTGATAGATGCTATTAATTTTTATAAGGTTTCAGCCAGTATCGGTTACATTTCCATAAAATATTTAGGGTAGTGCAGCTTATGAAATACCCATTTAATGGGCCTTGTATCTGTGGCTCAATACTATAAGCGAAGTTTAAATTGGCGTACTCAGCTAAAATCAATACAGTTTGGCAGCAGGAGGATCTGTTGTTGCTGACTGCTCTTCTTCAGAGTCACCTCTGCTCTGTTGGGTTCCGCTGTTACTTCATTATCATCCATCATGTATTTGATAAGCTTTCCTAATGCATTTTGCTCAGGTCTGAGTTCAGCACACTGTGCATTTCCCTGCTAAAATATTAAGAAGCAATTTCTGCCTCTCAGAATGATTCTAGTACACAGTTCAGCATTGAGGTTTTCTTGATATGCACCTAAGGAAACATGAGCTGGCTCTTTTGTCTGGCAAACGTCGTGTGTATCTGTCTATTTATAACTCCCGACACAGACAAACCATCGAGAAAGCCAAACGGGAGGTTCCAGTTATTCTCAGTTATAGCGTAAGGAAAAAAACGTACATCTTAGTAGACAGAAATAAATGGTAAGTTATTTGCAAAGAAACCAAGCCCTCATGATTCAGGGATATAAACCGACCAGAAACTACTTAGCTTTACACCTTGCAGACTTCTCCACACAAATAACTATTGTACAACTGTTCACCTCCAGACTATCTTGTCTGTTTGGGCACAGCAATCCCTGTGTTCACCACTTACTTCTCTTGGCCCATGTGGAAATGATTTTTGGTCAGTACTAAACAGGTTAGATTTTAATTGATGACCCAGAGGTGAAAGGCACCGTATCACATTACCATCCGGTTCCAACTTTTGTTTCAGAGTCTTCCCTCTCTTCTTGCTCCGGCACTTCCCGCTGTATGGACCGAAACCCCAGGGGCCATTCCTGGCGGTACCACCGATGGCGGCTGCACGGAGCTCATCATTGCTGCGGGACTCATCCCTGGACCTGACTGCCAGGAGCTCCCGAATCCCCCCGGCCTTTGCACTGGCCTCCCGTGAAGTAACAGAGAACACAGGGCAGTAAAGTCCCAAACCAGACAACCTGCTGCAAAATCTGCTAATGTCTGGAAAGTAAAGTCCGAACTTCAGTGGTTTTGCTCAAAATGCAACTACTGTCAGGTAACGTTTCTCTTTCTGGCCTCCTATGTTCATTCTCCTTCTCATTTTTAGGTCACAAAGACCTTAACTCCTGCAGTAACAGTGTCCTTGTGTCGTTTGGAGACTGGAAAACATGCACAGCTCATTTTCCACAATGTAGGCTTAGATACAAACAACCAAATTAATTACCAGGCCTGTGAAAGCTTCTGCCAACCACAGGCCCAAGCCTAGAGGCAGGGATGGAAAAAGAACTGAAGTGGCAGTGACAGAAAACAAGGGATAAACCGCTCCGCTGGGCAGCCCTGGGACTACAGCAGTGTCCCAGCAGTGACAGGGAGCAACCCTGTCCCACGTCTCCACCACCGAGCGCTGCTGCAATGGCCGCGCCACAGCCCCGAGCTGCGCTTCTTCACAAGAGCCTCCGAAGGAGGATACTGGTGAAAATACAACGTGCACTTCCCTCAGCCCTTGGGCACCTTCACTACCCTGGAAAGGCAGCCGTGCAAGCTACCTGGAAGGTAGCAATTCAAGGCAAGGAGTCTCAGTGTCCTCCCTCGGGTGTTTCCCAGCGGCAGCCCGTGGCGTGTTTCTTCAGTTTAGCTGCATGCTAAAAGCGCCGCTGCCTCCAGAGGTTTGCGCTTCGTGTTTTAGCAAGGCACACCCCAGCCGCAGGAGGAGAGCATCAGAGCAGACGCTAGGTAAAGGCAGGCGGCGGAGAACAAGATCTGTCTAGAAAACCTGCAGACCTCACCGACAGCAGAAAACAATCCAGTCCAGGTCCACAGCCTGGCTTGCAGCCCTACCACCTTTCCTCCTCCCGTATGGGGCCGACTCTTCCACACTGCCTAGGGGGAAGAGCCGGTGGGCCACGCTATTGCCTTAACCACACCTGGGCACCGTGTTAGGTGGCAGAGGACGAGACGGTGAAGGAGGGAGGGCTCCCAGCTGCACAGCGCAGGTGACTGCAGGGCAGTGCTCGAGGCTGCGCCCAGGCACTGTTCAGCTCGCTGAGCACAGACACAACTCTAGGTCCTGTTAGGAAGAGCTCTCTGTCCCCTCACCTGCACAAATTGGGGTAAGGATACAAGGGATCTAGGCAGCCTCTTTTGCGCAGCCATTTCTGCCCCGTCAAGAGATGTAAAGCATCTTGTACAGAGCTTATGTGGTCATCCCCAGGGCCGGCCCTAAACTCCCACAGGAGCTTCCCCTTCCCATCCCGCCCATTGCCTCCGTGACCTCCCATTGCCCTGTGATGGCTGGGCAGGGTTTTCCTCCGAGGAAAAGGCACACAGCACAAGGAAGGCCAGTCGACTGTGCCTGGCTGATTTTCTGCAGCTGAGGATCTGGCCTGAGGCACTTCTGTTGAACTTCTTTGTCTGAGCAGATCCATTGGTAGCCACATGGTTGGCTGGGGATGTTTTTCTACGTCTGGGATATACAGATGTCTGATAGCTGTCTGTCTATCGAATAGATTTGATAATTATTACTGCCTCCAGGAAACCGATGCTGCTAAGACTGTCTGTCCGAGTCCTACCAGAGCCTGCTGACATCCTGGCACAGTTTGATAAAAAAAGTCAGCGTCCAAAACAGAAATACATTTTCCATGCACTTGATATATACCAGGGGCTTGGTGGCGAGTTGTTGTAACTAATCCCCTTCTTGGCTTGACATATTTTGGGATCATTCTGGTGCGTGGTATGTTAAATACTGAACTCAGGTCATACTGTTATTTTTTAAATGGAAATTACATTCATTATGTCCAAAGGCATGATTTGTAGGCACTCCTTGCAAAGCAGAAAAAAACCATTGTGTTGCATTTCTGGTGTGCTTTTACCATTCACTCATTAACAGCAATTTCATCACATGCATCATTGTGAAATCTGCGTGACACAGTAACGTATTTTAAAAGATGGCAGCAAACCGATTTTCTCTTTTAACCAGCTAGAACCCATTTACTAAAAGATCGCCAAGTCAAAGTCTACAATATCCTATCGTCAGCCTCCCAACAGCAGCAGAAATGAGAATAGTGTCTGTGTGCACAGGCTTCCCTCGGTCTGATAGTGAGAGAAAGAAGGGGGAGGGAGAAGGAGATTCTGCTATGGACAATCCTGGTGTAATTTTGGAGTGGTTCTATTTATGTCCCTGGACCGACTCTGAATTTAGCCCTGTCTAGGAGAGAAGAATTTGACTGTAATTCTTACAGGACAATTACCTGACTGTCTAGCTACAGTTACTGAATAGCCTTTTGGAAGCTACGTCTGACCTGAAGATCCTATTTGCTGCTTGGATCTAACAATGTGAACATCAAAGGTATGTGTGTTAGGTATGCTCGCAAATCCCCCGCAGCTTTTTTCATAATAGTACTGAAACCTGATACGGCATCAAGAATGCAGTGCCTGGAGCACCCTACTACAGCCCCGCTCCCCAGTGCAGCTTAAAGTGGTTTCCTCGCGCGCAGAGCTCCATCCACCACTTGGAAAGGCGCCTGCTTTGAAATGTTATGGTTGCTGGGGGGCTTGGGAACATTTTATCGAATGCAGGTCCTTTCAGAGAACAGGACTCCTCAGTATTTACTCCCAGCTCCTGATAACCCTTCCATACTTTGTTGTTTCTCTTGCTTAAGTGACAAAACCGGATTTTTCATGCCGCGAAAAACAAAGCTAAATCCTGTCCTTGGCTAAATTCTGCCCTTGGTTCAAACCAGTTGCAGAGTCTACCCAAAGAGGTAAATGCTTCCATCTCCCACCTAGTCATATGTTATTGTGCTTGGAACCTACGTGGTTTGGGACGTGCCAAAAATATACCAGTTGGTAGCATCTGTGGCTAGGTGGTCCTGGCAGCAGAGGTGAAAGCAGCTGGCTGGCTGAAGGAGCAGGATAGCTGGCCTCCGAATGCTGCTGTAGTTGGCACAGAGAGATAGACCCTTTCTGGGAATTAGGGAGGCTGGGTAGACAGAAGCTTGATTTGCAGCCGAACACAATCCGCCTCCATGAGATCAGGTATTATATCAGCACCAGATCACTTAACGGCAGCTGCAAGATCATTTTAGCATTGGCAGCAACGTGGCCAAGGATACCCTGATACTCTGGATATACAGGAGCTACTGGTGGCGTGGAGAAAGATCCTTCTGCTGGTGGTCAGCAGGCTGCTCCCAGGCACCTACCTGTCCTCATGTTCCAAGCCCGTGACCCCCCCAGCCCAGCCTCAAGCAAGGCTTTATCTCGAGGAGGGAGCCAGGGAGCGTGAGCTTGTGCCTTGAGGCACCCAAGGTTGCTGCGAGCCCACTGCTCTCCCAGGCAAATCCCGAGGCCAGCAAGGAGGCCACCAGCGAAGGAAGGACAGCGTTTGGAGACAGGGTGGGGAAACGACAGTATAGCTTGGGACAGCGTGTGTACACCTCGGAGCTTCGGGAAATCTTTGGCTGGTAGGGAATAGTGCTGGGAAGTTTTGGTTGGGTTGCAGAGTGGGAAAGATCCCAAAGGACGAGATGGAGGAACGAAAGCAGCAAGGAGAGGTGGTGAGGAAGAGGGGAACCAAACGCACACCAGCTTCCCTGCGTGCACACAGATGGGAACGAGGTCTCTGCGCTGCCCGTTATGTGCAAGGAACTGAGAGGAAACACATAGAAATACCTTATTCATATTTCTTTCCGTACACCAACGCACACAAGATGGCTGTATTGGTGTCATAATTTTGGCTTCTTTTATGCTCGTGAAAGTGTGTGCGTTACTGACATATTTGGGGGGGCTGTGGTGTTTTTAAAGGGAGCACTTGGGAAGTTTGGTTAGAAAGACTGTTTTTAGGTACCGGTGGGTTTTTTACATTTTAGGATCAGATGCTTTTTACAGGCTTTAGGGGAGTGCTTCATCTTATCAGACTATAAAGAGGAAGAGGGAAATAGAAAAGCCCTGGGACTGTACTGCCTTGGGGAGCGGAGGATTACACCCCTTCCCGCAAGCGGAGAAACAACCTGCCGTTCAAGGCTGATGACAGCAGGATCCGCAGGAGCCCATGCTCTTCCTGAAGAAGAAACTCAAGCCATCTCTCAGCACGACGATCTGTGTAGAAGCAGGTCTGCTTCAGCTTTGTGGTTAGACGGCGCTGGCAGCGGGACAGCCAGGACATTCACTGTTTGTTATACAAGCACTTCAAAAGGGTGGGGGACAGTGGTGGGATAAGGAGTTGCCCATGCCTCTTCGCCTTTCATCACCTCCCAGGAATGTCTGCCTTCGGGGCTAATTTAGATGCATTTACGTTAATAAATGTGTGGCCTTTTCAGCCACATTTTTTTCACTTTAATTCCTGCCTGCCCTTGCTGGCACATGCCCTTGGCTATTTGTGGTTATTTTGCTCATTTGGCATTGTATAATTGTCCTTTATTACTGAATATAGATTTATTTTTTTTGCAGTTAAGCAAACGCAGAGCTCATGGAAGTCATAGAGTCTAGCTCCATTTTACTTTGCAAATACTGGGCTTTTTTCTTTTTCTTTCTCCTCTCCTTTTTCTCAGTGAAAGACAATGTTTTGCTAACTGTAATCTCGTTTGCAAGCCCCAAACTGATGATTTCATGAGTCTTCCAGATGCATCATCACAGTTCCAGAAAGCTTCCTGACTGACAAGAAAGCCAGGACTTCTGTGAGATCTCCACATCAGGATATTATTAATAAACGTTCTGTATCTCAGAGGGAACCCCGCCAGTATCACGTAAGCTCCATATGGCTCCCTGCTCAGCACTGTGGACGTCTCCTCCCTCTCCTTACTCCTAAGTGTGATGGGGCCCAACCTTTTGGGCTGGGGTTGGTTGAACGGTCCCTTACGGAGGTACTCAAGGTCTCTATGCTCAACTCCAACCATGACTTAATACGCAAAGACACTTCTTTCACATCCATGCTCATCCCATGACAAGACGATGTCTGTGCTTGGATCAACCCACAGGCATGAGATCAGATGGGTGAAGAGCGGGATCCACACATCCCTGAAGAGAGAGCACAGTGGAAAGAACGCTGTTGCCCTCTGCCCAGGATAAGGGCCTTCAGAAAAGAGGATGCAGGGTAATTCTGCACTGTTGGTAATTTTGGCAAGGAGGACCCAGCCCATGAGCTTTAGTTTAACCAGCCCTGCCCTAGAAAACAGTTAGTAGGTCCATTTAAAATGTTGAACCTTCACTTATAGCACTGGCCAGTAATACCTGGGAGTGCACTTTTGCCCGGCTGTCCCACCCATACCACACTCAAAACTACAGGGCTGTCAATGTCTTCAGTGTGCAAGAGTTACGTGCCTGGAAGAGCCTGGGATGCCGATGAGCCACGGAGACTTTAGGAGCAAAATGTGTAATGCATTGACTGATTGGCATCCCGTCGTAACGCAAATACAGACAAGGACATCCAGTTCCTGAAGACTACAGAACTAATCCCAATCTGAACCTGACCTATTGGTACACAGCAGACAAGGGCAAACTCCAGGCAAAAAAACTTGGGAAGCCTGGACACCACCACGATGGACATATTTGTCTGCCTCCTCATCAGTATCACTTGTGGTGGATTCCATTTTTTTCCCAAATACCTTTTTCTTAACTCTCAGTGTTCCTTCAGAAATGGAAATCTAACTCATTACCAGTGTCCTGTGGGAGACCTGTGATGCTGTGTGATGGGTCATATCGGTACTACTCCTCGGTTCAACACGGACTTCCTTATGAAAAGCTTAAGAATATACATCAGATAACTAAAATGAGTCACAATATTTAAATACATAATCTCATCTCTGAATATCCTTTTCATCTCTGCAGACCCCAAAGCGATTTATACATTGGACGTGACATGGGAACCTTATAAAGGGATCTGTTATAAAGGCATCACTATACACCAAAACGCAGCCATTTCTGCGATGAGGTCTGGCAACTGTTTTGACAGCACAAGACAATGTTACATACAGTTGGGGCATGAGGTGAAAAATAGCATATGCAGTGTACGTGGCAGGGAGGGAAGGATGTAGTTATCCAAACTGGAATATGGCCAGGACACTGGGGTCAAAACCCCGACTCTTTTGAAAAGTGCCATGGGAATGCTAATGACCACAAGTGGTCAGGGCCTTGATTTTTCATCTCATCTGAAAAACAACACCTCCAACCACAGTTTTCTTGAGTACCATGCAGAGGCATTCATCCTAAGCGAATCAGAAAAGCGCATCCCAGCACAGCAGCCAGGTATCCTTGGAGGTACTCCTTTTGTTTCCCAGTTAGCCTCTATAATCTGAGAGCCCAGGGGACCTACACACACCCCTTTCACAGCACTAGTATACAAAGAGAACAGGACTCTGCTTGTGTCGGATGTATTTATCAGAAACTCAGATCATAACCCCACTATTTTAAAAACAGCAATACTCCTCCCATGACCATCTCGTGACTTGACTTCTGTTGTCTAAAATCTGAATCACACTGAGTATTTAATCTATGAGCAGCCACTAACCAACCAACCAACCAACCAACTTTCCATTGTGGTATTAGTGAGCTACTGCATTCTGCAGGATTTAAGTACACAAACACATCAATGACTTAAAAGGTGTTTTAAAGGTCATCACCAGGTAAGCGGCAGTAACAGAATACATACGGGTTTTAGCCTACTTCAGATGTGAGGATATAGAGCATCACTTTACACGTATTTTACTAAGGTGAAGGAACAGTACTTAGCAACGAGGACAGGCTAGCAGCCTGTGCACGGGTAGTCACTAATACTTTCCAAAGCTCAGCCAGGACACTGTAACTCAGTCGTAAATTAAATGTCTCAAGAGTAGAAATTAGGTCCGTATCTGTTTTTACGCATTTGGAGAGAGGAACTTAGTGCTAATGCACTAAGGTGGCTTACACCTTAAGACTGTTAATTTTTGATCAGCCTTAATTCTTAAAATGAAGTTTAGCAACCTACCCCCTGAACAGATTCCGCCTGGCACAAAACATCACGCCATCCTCAACAAGCCCCTGCTGCTCCCACGGTAATTCTTAGACTCTGCCAACCGAGAGCTCGACCTAACGGCAGGTGCCTCCAGGCACGCACATGACTGTAGCCCTCCAACAGCTCATGAACGGTATCGTGCTGGACTATGTACCACAGCCAGCAGCGGGACCAGGAGGAACCAAATCCTGTGCTACTGGACACAGGAAAAACCACCATTTCCAGGCTGCCCAGCAAATGTTCACCTAGCGTCTCGCTCCGTTCCTGTCTTCCGATGGCACTGCACAGCTCTGGGGAAACAAGCAATGAACCCAGCAAGCAAGGCAGAAAGACTCTGGGCAACCAGATTTTCATACAACATTGGGAGCATCAGGGAAATTTACTGTCCCTGCAGTAGATGCTGCACAGCTGATCCCCTCGGGTGAAGAACGGGTGCTCCAAGCATGAAAGACGGACAAAAGGTGGGCTGTGGAAAAGAGGCCCAGAGAGACGAAATGCTTCCTCACGAACACATCGGTGTCAAAAATATTACTGAATGCAGGTTTCTTGGAACGGGTCTAGACCTCTATCACAGTCCCCACTTTTAAAATATGACTCAAAAGATTATGAGAGTTTGTCACCTACATTCAGATGCCATCCATAGGAAGGAATCCCCCTCTGGCCATAACTCTAGGAAATCTGTAGCAGACCTTCGCTTGTGATGGACTCCGACAGCCCATCCTGCATAGGAGGTCACATCAGACTATCACATGGTCCCATCTGGCTTTAGCATCTGTGAATCGAGGGTCGGATACTGATGTCACTAGTCTAACAAGGGAGAGCTAGTCTGTCTGGTAGAAATACTGCCAAGATGGTTTCTTCTTCACAAGCATTTCCTTATGGAGCAGGAACACGCGTGCATGTGCTACGGAGAAATTAAATAGTAAGTTATGATCAAGGAAAATTAAAGGAGTGGACACAAAACCCACTAAGACCGGATGCAGATAACTAGAAATCTCAAATTTGTTTGAGCGATCTCTCAGAAGTGAACCCAACTCAAATCCACCACGTTGATAGCGTGAGTAAGAGTAACCGCACGCGGCAGAGCGCAGGACTGCGGCACTGGATGAGAATGAATCTTGGAGGTTCCACAGCGTGAGGCAAAGTATTATAGAGCTCTTTCCGCTATAAGGTTATATATATATGTAGGAATATGCAGCAATGCCTGTTCAGAAGAAATTTAAAATCAGTTATCAGTCTTTGCTTTAGGTAGGTACTGGTTTTGAATACACTTGAGGAAACAGCATTATGTACATAAGATCACATTAGACAGCTTTCACTCAAACGAGATATAAGGGACACTACAAGAAGTGTAGACCAGCAAACCTAATAGCTCATCTCCTTTCCCTAAAATCAGAACAAAACCTGTGATCTTTGCCTGACAGTAACCAAGCACAGGTTGTCCTATTTTCAAAGAAAAATCTAGTTAGCAGAAACACAAGGGTGTTTGCTCCTGATTTCACCATTAGAAGCTCCAGTGAATGTTTGTGTGCTTTGCTGGACATATACAAGTATTAGTTAACTTGTCAGCCAGCTAATTTTTACTTATTTAATAATACTAATGCTCTTAATTATTCCATATTATTTGCTTGTGCCCTTAAAAGTGAGGGAACTTAACGTTAAAACGTTTTCTCCTATTTCCTTTCTGTCACTGCCTTTTCTGTAAAAAGAGTGCTGCTGCATCTTAACTGCACCCAGTACTCACAGCATTATAAAAAACCCCAGCAACAAATACACCAAATCCAAGCCTTCTCTTGCTTGTTGCTTTACTCAGTTTACTGTCCTCTCATCGTTTTACTTTAATTGCTGGAGCTTGATACCGTACTCATTTTCCTCAGTCAGTTCATAATATCAGTTTCCCGGAAGGTCAGAAACAATACCTCAGGAAATACCACCTGCTATTCAGGGATATCGCAGGAAATTTGCATTTCCACTTTGTAACGCGTTATTATTTTGGACTGACAACCTACATTTATTTCATTACCCCAAAGCGCGGGATCCCTGAAAGCTAGAGAGAGAGAGAATGGGTGTCCGGGCTGGCCTCTCCCTAGCGTTTCATGGTCAGTAACAACCAAGGGCGAGAAGAGAAGCAACTTGCTGCTGAAAGATGTGCGTGCTTCACACACAGCTCTCCCTGTCACTTCCACGGGAGTCTGGGAGCGATGCAGCCTCTTCGCCGCCTCCCGCTGCTCGGCCAGCCCTCCTTCGGAGCGGGGCTGCTGCCTGAGCGCGTTCTTCTACCCTCTGCAAAGAGCGCTGAGGAATGAGGTGGTGGATGCAGCCAGAGGACTTACTCCCTTGCAGGAATACAGGAGGCTTGAGCACGGTTTCTGCAGGGAGCTGGACGTCTTCCTTCTAGCCTTTTATTCACCGGCTGTGAGAAGGCGGCATTTTGGGACCACCGGCAGGCGAAGGAAAGCTGCCCACAGTTGGGTGCTCGCAAGCCTTGAGACCTTCACAACAGCTGTAGCGAATATCCCAAACCCAAACTTCAGCCCTTCAGCGTTTTTTCCCCGGAGAGGCATTCTGAGTTGGCCACCAACACAAACTCCAGCAATTTTATTCCCTTAGCCTTGAGGGGCTGGGCAGGAAGGAGGAGACCTGTTAGAGGGAAGCTGCAATCCTGCACATTTCTGATGCATTAGCTACACAACACGGAGTACATTAAGCTTTAGTCGCCTTCTTCCCAGCTCTTCAAACTCAAACTTTGGCTGTTTTGTTTTCTCCTCCGAAGCCTACGCTGGCGGGGAAGAGCCATGTCCCGCCGTGCAGAGCAGAGTACCTGCTTCGAGCCGACGCAGCAGGGGCAGCGAGCGGCGAGGCTGCACGTCACACCCCCTCACGCACGCGTCAGGAAGCGTGGGCCGCGTGAAATGTCAGGGGCAGAGGGGTACTCACAACCGCCTATCGCTTCTCCCAGGGAGCCCGCCCTGCCACCCAGAAACACACCTAATGGCGAGCATGAGGCAACCGACCGAACGCGCTCAAAAATGGCTTTATTTGTGGAGGTCTGTCCAAATCCAGCTCCATGGCTCAGGAGGAAGCGTGACTGTGGGAACTTTCTTGCACAGTTTCTTCTTGGCTGACCGAACACATCCCAGAGATTTCACTTCTGGGAGGAATGCCTTGAAACGATAGTTTTTATGATGAGGGTGTTTCAAGACATATCTCTGTTTCAAGCAACAGCACTGGAGACTGCTGAGGGAGGGCAGCGAGCCTTACTGGCTGGATTAAAGGAAACTTTCTTTTTGGCTGGCTGCACGAAAGGGCACGAACGAGGCAGCAGCAGAGGACCGCATTCAGCGACAGCTTCCCTGAGTCACTCTCCAGCCCCGCTCACGCCGGGGAGCCGCACTGCCACCGCCGCCGCCAGAGCCGAGCCACGCCAGCCCGCTGCCGGGGACCTCCACGTTACGCAGGGCCAGGGGTGACGCGGGCTCCTCTGCCCCGGCGCAGGGGCAAGGCTGAAAGCTGCCGCTACGCCAGCAGGTCCGAGCTGCAGATGCGGCACTGGCACACGCAGCTCCGAAGCTGCCCAAAGTTGCCTGAGGTCGGTTTGCTCCTCTCGCCCAAGAGGAAACGCAAAGAGGGATAAAGTCACCATGCCCTTTCCCAGACACGAGGACTATCGCAAACCAGCTGAGAATTTTCCCGCCTCGGGGAGTCCTGCCCAGGTAGCTGGACTTAGCGGTCGGCGCGGACGGCGAGGTCTTGCTGGCAGAAGAGAGCTGCGAGCTGGCACTGACTCAGAGGCTGTTCGCACAAGGGCTGTCTTTTAAAACTTCAGACTGATAAAACTAATGACTGTGCTGAGAGATGCTCATAAAGCACTGAGTCACCCCTTATTCAATTAAGGAAGCCGTCACTGATCTTTCAAGGAGGCCTGAATGGGTTACTCCCCTCTACACTGTGCTGAACTCAGAAATATCAATCTGCGCGACACTTTGGATGACCTAGGCTGGCAGTCAGAAAGTTCAAAAGGTGAGGAACACCTCTCAACAGGAACAAACAGTGACGCGCATCTGGGAATAACCCTTGCAATTACAATTAGCTGTTTGGTACCCTCTCCTGCCTGGAAGTTTTTGTGCTACTGAAAAGTTACCTAGGTGGGATGGCAAGAAATGGCTGTAAACCAGCCCCAGCCCCCTTCAAGGCTGCTTTAAAAAGCAGGAGGAGGAGAAATGCCAATGTTTAATATTTAAACAAAAGAAATGTTTAATTTTTAAACATTTACGTTCCTTTTATGATTGTTAAATCAATACTAATACAGAATGTAAACCATTTTATAGCCTCCACAGAGGACTCTCCCACCGCTCCCTTCCCAAGAAGTCTGTTTCTTAGGCAGATGAGCGCAACCGGCGGGAGGGGCAGAAATGCTGGTCCTAATAAATAACTCCAGAGCGAGACCTGCCGCCCGTCTTCAGACACACTGCCTAATGACTTCAGTGAGAGTTCTGCCCGAGTAAAAATACCAAGTTTTGGCCCATTACCTTCAAATGGACAGAGCAGTCTATTTGTGGTTTGAGGTGCTTCCTCCTCTCCGAACTTTCAGTTTTCCAGGCTGAGCCAAAGAGGTACAAAGGGGGTTTCCCGCGATCCCCCGGGCCATACATGCACTCAGAAGGGCTCCCAAATTATTCCCTTGAGTTTTGTGACCTGAGTTTGTACCTGCAACCACTGCCTTCACTGAGCAGAAGCAGCAGGTAGAGATGGGATGTCCTGACAATGAGCTCTGGCTGAATTGAAAAATAATCTTTCTCCAATGCTAGCCTCCAAAGACAAAAATCTTTCTCTAACATTCTTTAGTCTTTATCGCCTCTGCAAACTATATATGCTAAGACATGCTGTGTTTCTAAAAAGCTCTTACAACCTATAGATGAAAACCAGGACAGTGCAGAAAAGCACGAGCAGAAACAATAGCCAAGGGCCATGCTTCCACCATTTAATCCCATGAGTTTGCTGCAACAAGACCATCCAAAAAGCAGTCAGTGAATACCCGTGAGCAAACTTCACACCAGTCCACCGCGCCCTGCTAACGTCACGCAGCTGCTGCCCTCATCCATCCACTTCCTCACACGTTTGAACTTCATTCACGCATTCATTCATGCGTGTGGGAGAAGGTGCTGCAGTTCTCCCCCGCCGCCCGTTTCCTTTCCAGAGAGCACCCCAGCACCGAGGGCTGCGGAGCAGCCTCCCGGCTCCCCTCCTGAGCGTCCCCCCGCCGCGGCCCTCGGGAGGGGGGCACGGGGAGGAAGTGGTTCTGACATGTATTTTACTGATGTTTTAAAGCATATGGTCCGAATGCTCTGAATGCCGTGGAAGATTACTGTCACATGTCCTAACCCACTGCCTATCTGTTGACACAGTATCACCTTTCATAAATTGCTGGATACCATTTTCCCATCAGCATTGCTCTAAAGACAGGAATTACAGGCAGGGGACAAATCCAAACAACCCTTATATGCTTAATAAAATAAATAACAATCAGCCCCTTAAACGTTTCTCCTTTAAAGGAACTTTCCTTATTTTAGATCAAACACTTCCTTGGGATCCATGCTAATTTGTACTTTCCAGTGCCATAAATAACGAACACAAAGGAAAAAAAAATACAGCACATTCAAAATCCGCCAGATCCGTATTTTTAAATTCTAAAATATATGCTCATGTCATGCTTTGGGTACTGGCACAATTTCTGAATGAATGCGAACAAAGCAAGATCTGCTTGAATGCATCGGACCCCCTAATGCATACTTAGCATAGCTCCAGGTCAACGGGGCCAGACCAATTTACACCAGTTCACCAGATGGCCGGCAAGGTTCACATGAGCGTGGTACCTCTGTAAGTACCTCCTCCCTTCCCTCCTTCTCAAACTTGTGAATGGGTCAATGCTGCCTATCTCGGTACACCTCTGAACTACTCGGATTCGGTTCAGGTCACGCGAAAGCACGCTGGGAAACGCACGTGGAGCTCTGCCACCGCCCCCCGCCCCACACGCACTTCCACACGCTGGTGGAGAGATAACATCAGCTTTTCACAGGAAAACTGAATTACTGATACGCTAGTTCAGTGTGGACTGTAAAATGTTACGCGTTGGGGTTTTCCGTAAAGGCGAAATCTTCTGAAGCGAGCAAGTACTTTCGGCTCAAAATTCCATTTTCACCTGAAACCCAGTTTTCTCATGAAAACATTTCAACAGCAATAGCCTTGTCAGTATCTAGCAAAGCTTTATACCCTGCTATAACAGCACACCTCCGTGTGCTCCCGCTCCCGAAACCTGTACCCTTCTCAATCCCTTCACGTTTCGGCTTTCGGTATGGCCTGCAGGTCCACGGGTTGAGACGTTGCTGACTGGGACCCCCGCGGGCCCTGCTTTTATCCTCTCGTCACCTAAGCGACGAGGAGGTTAGCACATATTAAACTACTGGATTTGTGGGCTCCAAGTGTACAGGGAAAGAACCGCGAGGTGTTCGAGAGCCAAACGTAAGCCGCTGGGGGATGCGCCCGACAAAATCAACACCTGGCAGCTGGTGATCCGCCAGGTTTCGCTCCAGTGGCGCAGTACCGGTGAGAAGAGGCTCGTGTCGTGCGAGGAGACGCACTCTGCTGTGCAGAGCTCCACGAGGAAGCCCTGGGGCCCCTCAGAGCAAGCCCGTCACTCAGCCTAGCAGAGTACTGAGCTCTCTCTGGCTTGCAGTACCATTTGGAGCTTGTATGAAGCCCCTGTTGCTACAGTACCGGACAATTTCCCACACGCTAAAAAATATTCATAAATAATGACTCCTTCCCCCCCTTCCTGTTGGCTTATAGAAACAGCTCATTTACCACACCGAGTTTATCTCATGTTGCAAGTGTCTACGGAGGATGTTCTCATGAGCGTGCACCGAAGTCCAGCACACTTGAGCAGCCATGCTTATGTGCCATGAAACAACCTCTGCCACCTAATGTTCTAAGATCTCCTTTGGTCACTTCACGCTCCCAAAGTCTCCGAGGAACATACGTTTGCGCTCTAATCCTTCCATCGCTGCTGCAGGAGCCTCTCTCATATCTGACACAACGGCGGTCTGGGAAGTGAGACGTTAATCTGGCAGCCTATGCTTAACATAGGGACTTACACTAAAAAAACCCTGCCACGCCTCTGGAAAGTGCCATGTATGCCGTGTCGGGTCAGTGCAGATCACAGGGCCATTAACCCCTTCCCTGCGGGCTTGTCCGGGGCTGCAGTGGCAGGGCCGCCTCCCTGCAGGACCGGCCCGCAGGGCAGCCGGGCCACGAGCCCCAGCAGCCCAGCCCAGGCCAGGCTTTGCCTTGTGGGCCATGAGTAGGGTGCCCGTCACCCACAGGACAGCCTTAGCGGCTCCTTCAGCGCAGTGGAAGGCCACACAGCTCCTAGCATAAAAGTTTTCAACCTGAATAAAGATACTGCATGTGTCACCCAAACCAGCGAGTTTCTCGGCGCAAATCATGGCGGCGGTGTCCCAGTCCCGCTGCAGCAGCCGTTCGCTCCACAGGCAAGGATGCTGCGACTGCTGCTCGCCGGAGCTCTCGTTAGCAGTCACAGACCAAGGGCAAGCAACCGAGCTTCAGGCTCTTTTGGTTCTCCCGATCAGGACTTCAGCACATGACCGTTCACTGAAATTAGGGGGCTAGTACCTTTTCCAGGCAGCTTTGATAGTAATGGTAATACAGTAATGACGTAATCCAGATTATCAGATGACTTTGATTTCCAGGACTGTCAGGCTAACACCTTTCACAAGAACTAAATTCACCTAACAAAACAGTTTTTAAAAGAAAGACCATACGTAGCATTGGCCTCTGCAAAACAGGCTGGGAAACAATGACAGCAGAGCTTTATAACTTAAAACAATCCTAGAATTTCCAGCTAAATCTAGTGGATGTTACCGACTAACAATACGTACAAAAGCTCCACCCAAAAATCCTTCTCCCTCCTGCCTCCAAAGAAACCCCCCAAAGCAGTCTGCCACCAAGAAACAGGGAGTCCAGCTGTCAGCAGACGGACTTACCTTCCCTTTAGCACTCTGCCGAGCCCCAGGCCACTCGTTTTGGGGCTGGCCTCCCTACGCTGAGAGAGCACGGCGAGGCTGGGGGTGGTGAGCAGGGCGTCACCCAGCGCGGCCCCGGTGACCCCTCGAGAGCGGCTGGTGGGAGCTGGGAGCAGAGAGGGTGCGGAACACCCTTCTCCAGCGCACCAGCCTGCAGACGCAAAAAGTCCGGGCGCCAGCACGTCGCTGCGCTCCCAGGGTTTAGACCATGTCACCTCTGCAGTCCCCAAACTGCCCACAGCTAGAGAGGGCTCTGTGGGGGCTGCCCGCCGTGTCTGCGGGGCCGTCATCCTGCTTGTGGGTCCTTGATTTACATCAAATTATCAAAAGCAGCTACAGAAAATAAAGGAGAATAGAGCGAAACGAAAAAGTGGATTAGTGTCGTTTGACATCTACATCCTCGTGTTTCGAGGCATCTGACAAGCATTAAACGCCAGACCGTCAGCCAGACTGAATCTTCCCTCGTGGGCTTCCTTTGTTAATAACTGTCCATCAGGAAGCTGTTTGTGTCCTTTTTCTGGTGCTGACTACTATACACAGGACATTAGATTAGCGAATCCATGATCTAATCCTGTATTCTACACGTATCCTTTCTAAAAGGAGATGCCTACATGGTACTTGCAGAGCGTAACAACCCCTATTCCCTCACTGCCGACCTTAAAACAGAATCCTCTTGCTCAGGAGAATTACGCCGTATTTTCACATGTGGATAGCCAGTTAAATTGTATGCAAAATCTTTTTACTGTCTGGTTCCCTAATTTTGTTATATATAAAAACAGTAAAGAAAATTATTGCCTATAAAATGTTTGTTTCTGTTTTAGCGAAAGAAATGTAAAATATGTCCAAATGCAGCCAAAATCCTATTTTCGTCTTATTCTAACTAAACCATGGCCAAACCAATTTCCTTCAAATTTTAAGGAAAAGAGAAATGTTCTTGGATCTCGGCTGAGAACTTGCGCACTACATTTCAATCTGGAGAGAATTTTTATGGCTGTGTTATTACTAATAAACAAAGTTTATAATGGAAACATTGACAGGACCTCCACCAAAGCGATACCAGCCGCTGTAATAAATTCAATTAACATCTAATAGAAACTCTGATCTCATCACATGCCAACTAACATTATGCTTGGAATAAAATAAAACTAGCGTGGACTGGCTGCTGTCAGGTCTCCAAGACTGCCATCCTCAAATTCCTCCCACAGAGTAGCAGGTTTTACAAACAGATGCACCTTCTTCAAAGCAACAGAAACTACCGATGCTAGACCAGATTCCCTCTTCACTTGACCAGATTACACTCCTTTAAATCTGGAATTATCACTGCTGGCTACGCAAGCCCTCAGCCTCCTTGCTGAGGTTATGACTACAGCTGGCTTTGGCTCAGTAGCTGTTGAAAAGATTAAACAAAAATTAGCAGTTCCTGTACAACAAAATATTTGGATATTAACCAGAGTTAAAAATCAAGCAAACTAAGCTTCCTGCCCGTCGGACATGCTACACTGAACATCCTTTTTAAATTCCACAGGTAATGAAACTTGCACTAAATGAGGCCGGTCTCAGCACAAGTCTGTACTGATGGCAGGCACAGCAATCTCTTTCATGTGTGCTTTGCAAGCACTGAGGCTGCAAGGCATAGGGGTTTGTGAAAAGACGCCGCTTTACACGTTCGCTGATAACTTGATAGAGCTGATAATGCCGTGATTGCTTGCTGGGAGCTGATAAGTTAAACAGATTTTCGCAGCAGTGGCAGAGTAATGCCAGAAAGGAGCAGGAACAACAAGGCCAGTACAGTTCATAGGATGTGAACTTCTGTTTCCTAGATGAGTAAATAAAACAAATCCTTTTTGAAAGGATGTGCCTGTAACCCAGACTTGATGCGGCAGAGGTGCAGTCAAGATAATTACAGCAGAATTCAGGTGGGGCTTGGGTACGTCCAAATACGGCAACAAAAAGTCTCGTGCCATGGGAGAGTAAGATATGTAATACAAGGAGTCTAATCATCTGTTCCCGATGAGACAGTCTCCACGGTGGGAACTGGGCAGCGGAGAGGGGAAGCGAGAGCCAGCTCTGAACCCGAGGACAGGCGTCCTCTTCCCGCAGGAGGACGGCACTGCTGCCGGCGGAGAGCTGCCGCTCTCCCCGCTCTGCCACCGGCGTGCGTTGCGGCACGGCTTCCCATCCCCTTCAGACAAAAGCGGCCAGGCTCGCTCAGATCAGCCATTTAAACCGACTGAACTAATCCGGCTGATCTGGCTTGGAGCAGATTAGGAAGCGCTCACAGACCGCGCTCAGCCGCAGCTGGGCAAGGTCAGTAACCTCTGGCCAGGAGGCCGTGACCAGCAGCCAAGGGCAGTGACCTCTTCCACTGGCACAGCTGGATCTCAAAGGGGACATCTTCCTACAGCGTAACTACGCGGGGCCCTCCGCCGGCAACGGGCAGCCAGGACGACTTGTCCTCTTGCCTCCACCGACCTCACCCACTTCGTACCGCCCAGGCAATCGGGCCTTTTCTCACCAGCACGCAGCTCCGGAAAGGATGAAGTTTTGCTTTCAGACCATTTTTACTGCTACAGCAATATGAACAGCCTTCGTGGTAACAGCAAACTGAATAAAACACGAACTGAGGCACAGTGTACGGGTCGTAGTAATTAATAAATCTCCGAACACCCCCGACAGACACCAGTAAGACCAGAAGGAGCCATTGCTATCACCTAGTCTGACCTCCCGCACAGCACAAGTCACAGAGCTTTGCCCAGCAGTTCTTGCGTCAACATTGTAATTTCAGGTTAAAGTGCTGCGTATCTTTTAGAAAAACACCCAGTTGTGATTCAAAGACTGCAAGTCTTGAAGAATTCACCACATCCCCTAAGCAAGCTGTTCCCATGATCAATTGCCTTCATTCTTCAAAATGTATACCTCATGTGCATGTGGGAACTGAAAACGCAAAGGGTGGGTGAGCCAAGTTCTGGTGCTCTGGCACGAGTGAAGAGTCAACCTCATATCAGTTTTATGAGGTTACTGTAACTCCAGATAAGAGGCTATACTATCTTCCTGGAAGATCTCGTGCAGAATTTAGCACGAGAAGCGCCAAACATTTTCCCCACTCTGTGAGAACTTCTCAGACTGTGTTTCCCTCTCTAGACGGGAACGGACTTGACAAGTTGCATAGTTTTTGCACAAGTTACATCATCTACAACAGCCACCACCATGGTAGTGGTGCCATGGCTCTTCTCCGGCCCCCAAACTGGCTTGCTTGCCAAGCTGCTGGGGCTGAAAAGTCGGCTCTTGAAGTTAAAAGAGACCATGGTGCTATCAAAGAGCACATTCTTCTTTCCAGCTACAGCTCTCGTTCCTCCATACGATCCAAGAGAGAGGACGCGCCGCTAACATACAACCAAAGGAGAGTGGCTTTGCCTTGCAATCTGACAAATGCCGTGCTAAGGGTCAGACAACTGGAAGTTGTTTGACCCAGCAGCTGGTATTTCAAGGACTGAGGAAGAAAAGTGAAGTAAAAGTCCTTTAAAAATAAAACCATCAAAAAAGGTTCACGAAACGGAAACACCAACACAATGAATCAACTGAAATTTCTCATTTCAGATACTGGTACTCAGTTCTGATCACTCATGTTTGCTTTCGTCACAGATTGATTCGTATTTCAAACAGAAAAGCAGACCTTTTCATTTAGAAAATGACGGAACAAGACATGTAACATTTTTTTGGTTTTAATTGAAATGGGAAATTCATTGAAATGGACCTTTCCTCTTAGGAATCTCTGATACAAAAATTTAGTGTATCTGGATGTAAAAAAAAAAATCCTTCAGAAATTCCAAACCAGTTCCAATAAACTCTTACCCAAGCTGAAACCCACGCCAGCGCGTCTCAAATTTTGCTGCAGTTGTAACCGCAGCCCTGTGCGTAATAGAGAGAGGATGCATCTCCTTGCACTCAATTCATATTGCGCATGAACTACACCTCTGCAAGGGAGAGGAAAAGGCGAGCCGGTGCTGTCAACTCACGGCAGCCGTGGGACACGGCTGCGCGCGGCCCATCTGCGCAGCAGCTGCGGGCAGGAGGGAAGCAAGGAGCAGTAAGGGACATCTTTTGGTGGGGAAGGAAGCATTGGGTGTCTTTTGTTTTCTTAACCTGGAATAAAGTCCAAAACAAGCACTTATGTACACTGTCATCTGTTCTTCCCTTGAAGAAGACGTCAACCCGTTAACATCACCGGGATCTAAGGAGACAATTGTCGTGCTCTTTCTATAATGCCAGAAGGTTTTCTCCCATGTAAATCTGATCTCCCACCTGGAGGAATCCGGTCACCCTCAGGGTACGGCTATGGAGAAGACCCTCAGCAGACCCTCACCTGCTAGGTCGCTCCACCCAGCCAAGGCAGAGCTCCAGTGCCTTTTTTCAGTGAGCTGGAAGAGGCCAGCCGGCACACGGAAGCACAGCCTTCCCCCGCCTCATGCCAGTGTTTCCTGTCTTTGATGGGAAGGGCGGCTTTTTGCTTGAGTCACCACCGTTTTCAAACGGCTATTCTTACCCTTTTTCATTCAAATACATGGGCCATAGATCTGCAGAAAACGCGGGCTTGTGGCTGGGGACTGGCCTCTGGGGTGACCCCCCTTCGTGACTCGTCTCCAAGTGAACGCTAGAAGGGCTTCACCTTCAACCGCTGTTAAATGTGACCTCACGACTATATTTGCCTGCATCAGTTTAGCTGCAGGCCTATGCTTTAAAGTTCAGCACTATAAAAAACCCAGATTATTAGACACAATCAAGAATTAGACTTCAAAGACCTTTAGTCTGTCACATGTAACTAACATACTGAATCACAATTAAACCACGATTGGCATTTTATAGCACGAGTTCTTTGAGGACAGCAAAGCTCATTTTTACCAACAGTCTTCGAGAAAAAGACTCCGTTATTTAAAGGTACCTCTAATTTCTATACCATTCAAGATATTCTCGGGAGGTATGAAACACGCATTTGAACATAAATTTGCTTTCACATTATTTCATTATCCCTGTGGTATTTTTGGCAATGAGCGTTTTGGAAGGCGAATTTAAAAAAGAATGAATACAAAATAAAGTTGTCAGCGCACTGATCGGAACTGTGACTACGCATCCTTTAATCATGTGTCCCGCTCAGACCGTGCAACTCCGAGTCCACACGGCCCAGGGCTGAATCTCCCACCGTGGGCATTAAATGCTGTAATACGTTTAATTAATTCACTAAAATGCACGAAGGGCCTTGGACACCACAGTGATTGGTGCCAAGTGAGTGTTTATAGTTACAGCAACCGTTAATAAAACATCGTGCACTCCAGGTTTGGAAGCTGATATGGAAGAGCTGAGGGGCCCTGGGGCCTTGAGGTCATTCCTATCTTGTGCCCCCTTACAGTGAAGGAGACTGAATTTTTGTCTAAGCCAGTGCTTGACTCCTTTCCGTACTCTCCCGACCCTCCGTAGCTGCCGAATTTCCACCCTTGGAAAGACAGCACTTGGAAGCTGGTGGAATAGGCCCCGCAGGTCCGGGCTGTGGCACGACCAGGGCGGGCGTCCCTCCAGGGCCTCCATGACGTCCAGGCCGGCCAGCCTGGTTAGCTTACGCAGCACCACAGCCATTCTCACCCCGTTTCTCCCGTCATCTGCCAGAGATGCAACCTCTTACTTGTTCACATTCGTTCTCACTTCAGAGCTGTCAGCGGGATCCACGGAGGCTTTCCTTTCCTGCGACTGTCAGCTCAGGCAGCCTTTTCCCTCCCCGGAGCACATCAGAAAAGCCCTGCCTTCTCCGGTGGCTTTGCAATGAGACCGAGATGGGTAGCGGGACAGACAGATGGACGGACAAAGGAAGGAAGGAAGGAAGATTTGGGGAGTTTTCCCCAAAAGAGCTATAACTAGGCCCAATTACAGCAGACCTCTTACGACTCCTCCAACCTGAACAATCCCGTCGGGTGCTTAAGGTCAAGGCTCTTACCTGAAGAGCCAGGAGGGTTCTCCAGGGCACCAAAAAAAGGAGCCGCGGACTGCGCTGCCTTCGCAGGTAGCCTGCTGATCTACTGTTACGAGTCCAAGAAGAGCTCTCCGACACACTCGCAGTACATCCCGCTTTTCCCCCGACACCTTCCAAACGCAGTGTTGCTCAGCAGGATGGGCGTGTGAGAAGTTATGTGCGGCACATGGAAGGCAACGTGCTCCTTTCCCTTCTGTCTGATCCCTCCCTCTTTTAATTCGGGAGAGGAAAATTCCAGCAAAAAATTCGTTTTGTGGAAAAAGATCGGTTGGCTTTAGGAAATGCGGAAAAGCCCCCGACTGGTTTATGTTTACTTAATTGATTCATTATCAGCTTCAAATACAGATGATTTAACAAACTAAGTGGTGAATGTGAAAATGAACTGGTTTGAAACTGCTGGTTGGAAATGCAGTGTTTTTTGAACTCAGAGTTTTAAAATGAAAGGTTTTCCTAAGAAAAATCTTGCAATTTTTCTTTTTTCAAAAGAAGCTATACTGCTCACCCAAGCCGTTGGTGTGACGTTTCACCAGAAGGCGTGTGAGATGTTTAAATGAAAGGAGCGGTGGTAGAAGGAGCAATGTATTGTTCACATCTCACTCGGTCCCATCAGCCCACAAAGACGAGCAGAAACAACTTCAAAGAAAAGATGCAGTGCTGTCCGATCTTTGGTTGCTAAGCTTATTTTTTATAAATACTTTTGTGTTACCCCTGCGAGTTCAGAACATTGCTTTTCACAGCATATCCATTACTAGGACAGAACAGCACTTTTTAAAAAGTTACTAGAGGAAAAAGTCCCGCACGTGTGTTGTCTAAAAGACTCCGAAGTCACTATTCCCAACGGAGTTTAAAAGCAGAGGCAACTTTGGCTTTTATTTCGATACCAAGGTGAGTCCTTCCTTAACTTCTTTTCCTTCCCCTCCTCGTCTGAACACCAGTTCTTGATGGGAGTGAAACCCACTGATGGGAAGGGAACCCATGGGAGGGCAGACGGGAATCAGGACCCACGGCTGTCTCTGCTCTGACGGTGTGACGAAGACTCCTGGGGAAAGCACCGAGCCGCCGAAGCGGGCGGCTTGTGCGGGTTCCCTGCCTCGCCGGGGGCCCAGCACAGGCAGAGAGCTAGCCCACTGCCTCCTGAGGTGAGCAGAGCTGGCAGGATCTGCCACTACACATGGTCCCAGAGGCAAAAAAAGGACGGTACGTTCACAAAAGCAAGGTGAGGATGAAGAAAAAACGAAAGGAAAATGGGGAACGGAGGGAAACAGAGCGAGAACGGAGGGAGAAAGAACCGCACTGCCCTACAAGAGCAGCTTTGTGATTCCTCCAGTAATGTTACTCTGTTTTGTTTATCATGAAAAGATCCCATTAATGCTTCAGCCCCATCAAACAGCAGACCAAGTTCATGAATGGCACCTATCAGAGCCCAGGGTAAATCCAATGATTAGAGGGAATTTGCCAAAGGGCCTTTGTAGCCGAGAAAAATGCCTACTCCAGAGAGGAATGCAGAAAATTCCTGGGAGGACAGGCCCTCCTTTGTTGGCAGTCCAGCGGTATTCTGGAGCAAATAAAGGCACACAAAAAATGGGATCTTAGATGCAATGAACATTTGAAGAAAACGCTCAAAGACCTCCTTGAAACATTCACACCTCCCCCCCTTTCCCAACTGTACTAATTCTGTTTAGGATGACCAAACGGGCTATACTCAACACACTACTATTTTAGGATTACATAATAGAAATGTCTCCTGACAGTAACAGCTTTACTTACAGTTTTTTCTACTGCTTTTTCCCCAGTTAAAACTTCTGCTGACACAAGCTTTTAGGGGCCAAATTCTCTGCCACTGCAAATTGCTACAGAGCCACTGAAATAAAAGGATCTTTGCCACTTTACAGCAGTATAGAATTTGACCTCAGATTTAGCCCGTAAAATAGACGAAATGCACCCAAACGCCAGAATGGACCTACAGCCTGTGGAGACGGGGCGTCAACGCCCCTTCTCTGGTTCACCCCCCCTTGTTAGTGTCTGTCCCAAATGAATATGCATCACCTACGAGCTACGCAGCCATGCGCTGCAGAACGGAAGATTCTCCTGGATAGATTCGTTTTGAGAGTATGAACACATCCAGGCAGAAATTAAATTCACAAGATCGGACGAGACAAGCTGTCACTTAGCAACTGAAAGGGACACGATATGTGGGTGTTGGTTCATTTCAGACTCACACGGTGGATGCTCTTTTACTTCTTCGAAGTTAAGAATTCGTTCATAAGAAACACATTTAAACTAGCAAAATTATAGAGAGACCCAAAGAACTCAGCCAAATATCAGCAACACTATATTAAATCTGCAAATTGTTCTGTAACATTTGTCCACATTTGCTTACCGTGACCGTGTCAACTACACTGCAGCAATACCAATGCATTTAAAATAGTTTTTGTATTGAAATAGCCCCAAACCATACCCAATGCACAGAGGCGATGTTCTGTCTGCCACAGGCAAGGCTCTAATCTCCCTTACATCAGTGTAAATCCAGCATATTTCCAACAATTTCACCGAACACCAGCAGAAGTGAGATCAGAATTTGGCCCTATGCCTCCTTCCCTCTGTTCTCCTCCAGAGAAAACAAAACCATTTTTTATTATTTCTTTGGTGTGAAAAATCAGATACAGATTTTATGGCTGATTTAGAAGATCTTATCTGCTTCTGAAATCTTGAGTTGCATAAACTGCATGTAATCCTCACATAAACACATTCAACAAACATGATCTCCTCCTTCCCTCCTCACTTCGTTTGCTCTGAACAATCTTAATGCCTTTTTTCTTCACAATGCGCACTTGAACACAATATGCTTCCTCACAAACACTGTTAATGACTTTTATTTTATGTCCCACATTAAAGTATTTGCTGTGATGACGAAGGAGTGAAGTAATAATCATGCAGTTGGAAGTAGGCTCTGTAAGCATCTATGGGGGTATGCATCTAATGTGTAAGCATCTGTTTGTGTGCGTGCATCTGAAAACTAATAAAAATACTATTTGCAACTTTGGAGACTGATACTCTTAACGTTTTTCAAGACAGGTGTGAACTGTTTGCAAAGGTGCTTCCTTTATTGCTCTGCAAATGCTGTTCATTTCACTGTTTGTTTTAAATGATCTTTTACTGGTCCAAGCGGATTTACGTTCAGAGAGCAGCGCCGTGGCCGCGAAGGGACGAAGAGCTGGGTGTGCAAACAAAGCCGGGCTCTGCAGAGCACCACCGCCTTTTGCAGTGGTGTGTGAAAAAAGCCGTAATGTTGAAAGAGCTCTTTTCCTCTGTTTTTCAAGGAACGAAAGCAACCGAAGCTTTCCGCTAACACCTGGTTTCTGCTTTCTCCTGAATATTCCCAAGGGAGCTGGTTAGGGGATGCTCTGGCTTCCCTCAGTGTCCGTGGGAGCACTGCCACTGTAACTGACTGCAAAACTTGGGACAGCATCTCCTTCTCCGTTAGGGAAGGGAGAGCTGGAGTCTCTCACCCACATTCACGTTTGCTTCAGTGGGACTCCTCTGAGAGTAAGGCACCAAACTGCTCTTGAGGGTGAGATGCCCCGAGGATGGGGCCTTGCGAAAAAACCCGGCGTTAAGGCAGCCAGGCTGGAAGGGCTGTGCCAGTCCCCCCCCCGCCCCGGGCCCACGCCTAACGCCGACAGTGAGCGAAACAACAGATCTCAAGATAGGCCGTTATTCCTCCAGCGAAGGTATACAACACCTACGGTGCCACTTAAATACAGATATTCAGCACCTTCCGAGGTCAGACAGTCAAACCACACGTAGCTACAGTTAAACAAGAAGTATGCTGAGGGATAGTAATTAAATTCCCTCCAAACAGGGCACATGTCTCCCCAGCATAGTTCTTTAATTGCCATCAGCTGCGCAAATCCTAGGAGCATCTTCTGCAAAACAAGTATATCAACTTAGAAAACTGGTCATTGGAGAAGTATGCAAAGCCTGCAGAACACACGCGCACACGTGTGCGCACTAACCTTCTCCTGCAGTCTTGATTTATTGAGCCTCTGCCTGGCAGATGGCTGACATTTTAAAACAGGCTCCTAAAACTACAGATCTATTTGTTTGTTGTTTGTTTGTTTGTTTTCCACCAAACGGACTGTAACAACTCCCGCCATAATCCATTAACACCCAGGCTAGCAGGGTAAATGACTGTCGCTGGAAGCCTGACTTGTCACGCTGCCACGCAGCAGTGTGAAGCGCTGAGCTCTTCCTCCCCAGCCAGGGTTACATCATCTCACACACGCTCCTTTCACCAGCCGGTGTTTTGAGCTCCCTTCAAAAACGTCCACGAACGACGTACTGATTTACCCGCCGTTCTGCAGCGTCAGGGTCCCTCCCCCAGGGAGAAGTTGCTCTACCACAGACTTCCTCCGGGTCTCTGGGAAGACACATACACCCAGGCATTTAAAGATATTTTAGGAACCTAACGGCGCAGACAGATGTTTGCAGTAATATGTCAGACCAAAAAACCCCGAGTTGATCCAGCAGCAGACACCTTGGCCGCTCAGACACCCCGGCCCAGCCAGCAGCACAACCTCCTGCACGAGGGGTGACACAGAGGCTCAAGGCAGGAACGGCATGAAACCACCCTGCATGAGGTGGCCGATGGGTGAATCACGGCAAACACAGACAGTAACACCCCGGTGATTCCTGCTCTAAAGGAAAAAACAAAGACTGGCTGTTTAAAGAGGGGATTCGGATCAGAAGATTTTGAACTCTCCTTTCAATCAAAGGCAGAGTTATTTACCACTGCAAACAACCATTAAGTCCTAAGCCATTAAATCCTGTAGTGAAACAAGGACTGAAGGAAGAAATAACCGGCTGGCCTAGATTCAGAGGCCGGTACGGGTGAAAAGAGAAGTGGAAAGGCAGCCTGGAGGCATTTTTGCACCCCATGATTTCTGGGGCGCGTTCAGTCTCTTCGCTAGTCTCTTCCAAGGAGCTGGGGACTGCTCGTGTCCATGGCAGACCTGCTTCTCCTCCGTTCTCTCGGTGAAGTGACCAGTCCCACAAGCAAGCTAAATAAAATGGATGTTTGTCTAACAAACGTAAGAGGCAAGAACGTTTACAGAGGACAGGGAAAGGGTCAACGTGTCTTTGCCTCTTGCTGGTTACCACTCAGCATTGCCTCCTTCTGGTTCCCAATTTAGACTTAGAATCAAGAAAGAATTATTCCAATTAAAAGTGTGCCAAATCAGTATGAGACCAGAAGGAGGATGGTGGTTCATCAGAGCAGCTTCATGATAGGGTTCTTCAAAGCCCCAAAGACACCGGCACCGCTCCTGACATATGCCGGGAACCTCTGAAGCCCGTACTGTAAACATGGGATTCTTCCTCCTCTGCTGTCGGAGTGTAACAGGGAGAGGGCAGAGGGAAAGGAGGACGGGATGAAGGAGTATCTGGTCCTAGAATACTCTGGCAGAGCTAAACTTGACATTTGCTCAGCTTTCGGAGCCCTGGCCGGTGTTTGCACCCGGGCTCGGCCGCTCAGCCCCAGCGCAGGAGGCAGGAGGAAGCGGTCACCGTCAAGGTCAGACGGAGGATGCGGTGATTGTCCCTCCGAGCCGCCCCGGAGCGCATCAGGATATGAACGTGCCTGCGCAGGAGTAAGCAGTTTCCAAAATGAAATCTGGACGGTGTTAATTTATCATGTCTAAGCCCGAGGCCTGAAATAACAGGTACCAGCTTTCGTGGTTTTGTATACACTTTGAAAGTTCCGGGTAGCTGAAACTGGCTGTTTTTTTTCATGAATTAAAGCACTTCTGACCACCTTTTCAAATACCCTCTGTAAACATAATGAGAGATATAAGCACACATTTACTGGCTTTTCGTAGGGGGAAAAAAGTGAACGGAGCATAAAGCGAACCGGCGAAGAGGGGGCAGAGGTAGCTCCGAACACAAAAAGTCTTGCTCTGTTTCTTAAAGGTTCTCCTGTACTAACAGCAATTAGAAAGTTCAGCTGTAATTCCACCCCGCATTCATACAGGACCTTGTCTCACCTCCAGCAGGAAACAGGGACTGAGTTCAGAGAGCCCGAGTATAATAGGAGTCTGTGGCTGTGGTGCGCTGCTGCCATCAATATAAATCTGTCATAAACACACTCGGCAAGGAAGAGGAACTTCCATACACTGTGGCCTCTACATTTCTGGATGCCGATGCAGATTTATGGCGCATGGGAAGCAATCAGCCTTTGAGCCAACGTGGGCCCTGCGAGCGTGCGGGGCCGTGCAGAGCGATGTTCCGCAACCGAGCGGCACTTCCACTACTGCCTTTGTAACCACCTCCTGCCAGGCAAGGGAGCCGGGTCAAAATAAGGCTAAGGAGATGGGCTTGTTACGTTGGATTTTCACAACAAGTTGGCCTACAAAAGGAAAGCCAGAGTTTTTCAGCTGGACTGGAACTGATTTGTTACGTGGTCTTCAAACTGCCACCCTGCACTTCCATGCGTATTAAATGACATCTTCTTTCATTCCTGCGTGGGATGAGAACGGGGCGTGCACGCAAGCCAGGGCTAAGGGGCCATCCTCTACGAGGAAAGGCGGACGAGTCAGGCCCACAAAGCCATCAGGATTCCAGTACAACTTTGTTCACCTTCCCAGCAAACTTCTAACCCCTGATAAAAGAACCAAAGCCCTATCTAGAAGGCGGTTAACATCAAGTGACTGGATTAAGGTGACTACTCTTCTGAATTATGGCATCTTAAGAGTGTTTTTACACAAAGGGAACTAGAAATGAAAGCAGTTTTGAGCAAATGGAAAAACAGCTCAGTGTCACTATTAATTAATTAAAAACAATTTTTCCAAGTCAGCCTAATAGAAGGCTTCCTACATGCAACCAGTAACTGATTAAGTGAGTGACTCAAGCAGTAAAATCACAGTTGGGCCTATTTTCTTCATCCTGGAAGGCCAAGTTCAATATTTTTCCTATGAGGCATGCCTTACTATAAAAAGAATGTGATGTTTGAACGTGAGTGTCTCTGCTCTCGGTGCTGGCACCCGAAGCCTTTCCTAGCCCTCCTGCCACATTTCAAGAGTGCAGGATGAATCACAATCATGTGGCTCACCTCCCTGCCAAATTCTTTTCTTCTGCTACCACCGCGAGTTCCTCCCAGACAGCTGCCAGCAGCGGCTGTCCCCCAGCCAAGACCACGGGGGCGAGTGTCAGCGGGAGAGACGGGGCTCCCTCCCTCCCTCCCTCCCTCCCTGCCTCCCTCCTTCCCCTCCAAGGAAACAGGCAGGCTCAGCGTCGGAGACCTGTGATCACGGGGCTAACTAAATAGGTGGTGGGGTGGGTCAAGAAGGAGAAAAGGAGTAAGGAGGGAGCTGAAATGGGAGGGGGGGAGAGGGGAAGGGGGATGTGTGGGGCCGGCCGAACGCCGCAGCCCGCACAGCGCTGCAGGGTGGCCAAGCACCGCATCCTCCCTCCCACCCACCCACCGACACACGCTTCATCGGCCCGTCCCGCGGCAGCTGATCACTACAACGCTGCTTCCAACCGGGCGCGCTTCGCCAGCAGCAGAGACCCCCGCACAACAGTGCTGCGAGGCTGCCTAACTCTATCGTAACCTGTGTTCCGAGGCTGCGGCGTCAGGGCCCCAGTCTACGCTGGACAGGAGAGTGGGAAGAAAGGCATTAACTGAGGGGAGCTTGAGGAACACGAGCGCACAGGTCACATCATTTCGCTTTGCAAAAGGCGAGGCAAGAGGCTACCACGCGTAATACTCTTCTGCGTGCCAAGTTCATGCTTGCAGCCGAGGCAAAAATAAGTACAGTTTACATGTGAAGGGGGGGATGCTGCAGTTAAAGCACACGGGCTTCTGGGTGTTTCGACAAGCAGTGAACCTGTACAAAAAGGTGCAGAGCCACGGATGAGAGTCTTCCCTTTGTTTCCGCGAGCCGCCCACCCCGCCACAGAGGGACCTGGCAGGGCCGGGCAGCACCCGCAGCGGGGTGCGGGAGCGGCACTCGCAGCCCCACGCCGGAGCTGCCCAGCCCGCAGCCCTCCCGCCAGCCAAGCTCACAACCCCATGCCTCTGACAAAGGTTTTCACCTCAGCCGCAGAGGGGAGTAAGAGGTTCCGTGCCCTTCTGCAGGGTCTTTGCTACTGGCATCGATTTTATGCAGAAGGCACCCAAGGAACTGCCGTAAGGAATGACAATACAAAATCCTGAAACAGGGCTTCAAGCAAGGGAAAAAAGATAGCGCATAGCACTTGCAAGTCATCATCAGCTGGATCCACCCGCTAGCTGCTATTGAGTACCTGCAGCACAAAGAATACAGTGGGTACCCCGGTAAAAAACCAAAATAATGGAAAATCCATGAACTCTTCCATGCAGAGCTCTCAGACAAAAGAATCCTGCCTTTCATATGCTTTTCAAATGATGTGCTGGTATTATTTACCTGTGCAAAAATCACTGCCCATCTTAAAGAAGGTAGCTCTTTTTCGTAAGAAGAATGGCTGTCACAGCCCAGACCACGAGACACAGGAGCAAGACTGGAGACTGGGGATCGTAAAAGGTTCATACTTTAAGGCACAACTAAAAGCACCTCTACCTGCCCTTACAGATACTGGTCTGCTTCTAAATGACTGAAAAATGATGAACATTTTGCCACTGGAAAACCTTTACCAATCTTGGATGGTTCTACTTGCTTTAGGGTAGTGAAAAGGTTCTAGCTAAATAATACAGAACTAGCTTCATTTTTTTTTCCAAATTATGCCCTGATTCTTACACGCAAGCACTGTCCCAATCTCTTTGATGGCTCTACGCTGATTTACACAGAGCTGAAACCTTGAACTTTTACAGCTTACCTTGCGCCGTAAAGAATACGAGACTTAAAACGTGTGCAGTAAATCTAGACTTATACTATTCTCTCAGGTTTGTTCATTGTCCATAAAAGCAAGGAAGGAAAAGCACCCCAAAGGATATTAAAGTCTGGAATCTCAGAGCTCTGGTGCTTTGTTCTGTGTATGCAGCGTTCCCACGCCCGGAGACCCCGGGCTCGGGGACGTCCCCGAAGTGAAGGCCCACCTTCCCGAGACCTTGCAGCTACGCGGAGAACCCTGCTAACGCTAGGATGAAAAGCTTGGACTGACTTCTCCCAGTTTACATTGAATTAATCCCCTTTTTGCTCAGCCCGTTCCCATACTGGTTATGTCTTAAACTTTCTCTGGCAAATGTCTCTCAGGTAGATTTTTACTACCAACCGACTGCCTCTGGGTCAGCTCAAAACAGGAACCACAGGCACACAGTCAAGTTACTGACCACACGCTCGCTCTCTGAGAGCAGTTTAAGCGATGCCTTTTACCTTCCTTTTGCAGCGGGCTAACGACACACACATGGCTGGCTACCGCAGGTCAGCCAACAGGCAAACCAGACCCTAGGTCCCGCTCCTTCTGAGAGCTTTCGCTACGGAACAGCACCCCGTGGCTACCACAGCTCCCACCGCCTTCGCGGGGAGTGGACACTGAATACGAACACGTGAAACGCCCGGGGTCAACCCTTGCTCTGTAACGTGTAACCCTTCTGTAACGTGTGAGCAGCTCGTTGACTAGATTTTCCATTTTAAAAGTATTCCTTAGTACGGAGCCCAGGCAGAAACCGCTGGCAAGTTTCCATGTACGAGAAAGGACAGTCTTTGAGAAAACGTACTGTCGGTTTCTGAAACACCTTCGCGATACTCTTTTCTCCCAGCTGAAGGATAAAACTTTTCAAAATACGTATATTTTTTTTTTGCAACCAATAGGAAAATATATTATGTACCCTATAACATAATTTAAACTCCTGAAACACACTTGTGGGTAATAGAAGCAGCAGAGTCTATCAGGCAGGGAATGAAGAGTTGGAACATGCCACCAATTCACTTTCTGCTGCCTAATTTCCTAAATGGGGCAATGGCATTCTCCTTTACACAATGCCCAAGAGATCTACGCTTCGGAAATGTGGTATACACAGAAGATACTCAATTTTTCACTCGTGTAAAAAGTACTTCCCCAATCACCGGTCCGGAGGACTAAGAACAAAAATACCAGTTAATTTAGAAGAAAAAGAGACTATTTAAAATGTGGGTCACTCCATTTCAAATAAATTATTATTAACTTTCCTTAACTACATTACATTCTTTTTGTCTAGAATTTTCAGAAAGCTGAATAAATCACTGTTACCTCTGTCTTAACGGTGGAAAGCAGTATTTGCAGGCACCAATAAATTCTGGAAATAAAAGTGTCCGACTACACGAAGACTATACTATTCATGTTGGAAATACTCCCTTCCATCATTTGTGATAGCAAATTGCTTTAGAAAACATAACAGAATGATGTGAGTCTTTCAACTAAAGCTAGTATGTGGTTCCACCAAGGTTAGCACAGGACACAGCACCTTGGGTATACCTTGGCTCCCGTGGTGATCACGTAAGTACGTCGTTCAGAATGAGCGAGTGGAAGAAAAACCAAAAGATCGTTTTTCAGCGAGACACCAAGAGCAGAATTCAGCCCCGGCATCCGGAGGTACTGTTCCCATGGGGGAAGGCTGGGATAAGCCTGTTTCTATCAGCAAGCGCATCCTTTCGCATCAAGCAGTCCTGAAATGCTGACTACCTCGACAAACAGCTTTTCAGTAAGAAGTGTATGCATACTGCCAGTTCACATTCAGCATGCCAAATGTCATTTGTAGGCTACTTCTCCGGACGATGTTTTCAATTACTTGGCCAGTTTTCTTGCTTCTCTACCCCCTCTGTCTCTCCCAACTATTATTCAGTCCCTAGGAAAGTATTTCTGCGGTGGCTGTAACTTGGGCATGAGACACGTAAGTGTATACCCCGTCTGCACATGCCAGTTAATGACTCTGATTCTGTCACTGCAGGCTGTTTATAAGCAGCTTTTAGCATTTCCTGGTCAGAAGAGATTGCTGCTTTTCTGCTGTACCAGAGCTCAATTAAAGCATCTAATCAACTTGATCAGTTCAGACCAAGTTCACTCACCTCCACCTACATTTGAGTAGTAAGTGACTCGGGGTTTTCCTGCTGGCATTTTTTTTTGTCTAACAAAACAGCTACTCAAGTTTAGAGAAACATATGCCCATTTTTGCTTTGGACATTAAATAAATCTAATGCCTTTATTGCGACTGAAGAGGAAGGGAAGCTCCGGGACACCGCTCCGATACTATTCAGCAGACCTATTCGTTAGCGAACACAGCTGATGCAATGGGGTTGTTTTGTTTTGTTGCTGGATCCACTACAAGCACAAGCCATTGGCAGCTCAGCCAGCAACATCTGAGAAGGGGCTTCCTCTCCCGCCGTAGTGTTCCTGGCTGCTTGAGCATGAACAGAAAAGGTGGATGGATGCCAACTGGCAAAACAGATAGAAATAGCAGCGCATGATTCTAATACACGCAGCAAAAAGACCAAGCACAAGACATCTCTCTCCCTCCCTCCCCCATTGACTAAGGTTGCTTTTGGCAAACGGCAGCAGGCTTTCGCATGCTTCTTTCCCTCTGGTCAGGGAAGACAGCTTTAATTATGTACAAGGTAATACCGTACACTCTCTGGCACTGCTGATGTACTGGGGCAGTGAAGAGAGGGCAAAAGGACTGCTCAGCTGTTAAGCATCTCCCAGATAATCCCCACCTTGGCTTTCTACTGAAATTCCACATACGGGGCGTAGCTGCAGGACTCCTCAGACCAATTCACGTGCACTGCAGGAACGCATGGGAAAGGGTGTGCACCTACAGGGAAGGGAAATGTGTCAACAGCAGTGACACAGCAATCCCGGCACGTTTATGAAAGGCAGGTTCACTGGGATTCACGTGCTTCCTTCATCAACTGATCCTCGTTAACATCTGCACGGAGCCTGTGCGCGTTTCGGCATGCACAGAGTATGGCAGAGGGTGAAGGATACTCTTCTAACAGTTTTCTTTCTTTCTTTCTTTTTCTTTTTTTTTAGTTTCCTGCAGGATATTGGCAGTTAAAAACTGATGCATACCGAGGCTGATCTTTCTGTCACTTTGCAATGAGTATGAGGACTTGCAGGGGGATTTTTTCATAAATTATTATTCTTATGATTATGATTGTTATTATGATTATGACCATGACTATTACTATGACTATTACTGTTGTGCTTTTTAAGGATTCCTCCCCACCCAACCAGCATTTACACTGTGACCAACCAAAGCAAGACGGCTAATTCAGGGACTCCACAGAGCAAGGAAATATAATGTCAGATCATTCCCGAATCAGAGGTGACTTTTCTGCCTTTTCTTTTTTTTTTCCTGCCATTTCCCATTTCTTAACGAGCCCATTTGATAAAAATCACAATTGCTATTTCTTTGTAAAAGCCTCTGGCAGATGTTTCGTCGCAGGAGGGACTGAGCAGAAAGGGATGGTGCTCAGTGAAGTGTTTCACACTGGGCAGTGACAACTGACAGAGATCTTCTGGGAAGACGGGCACTCTCCTGAAGTACTAAATTTGGTGTCCGCACATTGGCAGACCACTAAGCACCTGAGGGCAGCACCAAGGCCTTGATCTAATTCTCAGTAAGGCCAACTTTCCACGGACTTTGGTGGGCTTGGCATCAGCCTGATAAATGCACTTAGACTCAAGCCAGAATACATGTGCTCAAGTACAGTATGAGCTTCTACGACATCTATTGTGACAGACAAACAGAGGCAACTGGATGTTTAGATTCACTGAAGACACGTACATGGCCTCTGGTGTATCTGAGGATGCCAAGGTCAGCACTTAGCACATGAGGATCCTGACCAAAGGATTTAAGACTATCCCCTATCCAGGCAGATTTCCAATGAACTCAACGTGGTGCTGAAGACTGAGCCTTTAGTGTCCTGTCACTGGAGGCTGATCCCGTATGATGCTCATATGAGAAGAACATACAGAAAAGTAAGAATGCTCATCATAAGGCATCCAGCACCTTCAAGAATTCATTCCTGCCTGCATCACTATCATTAAGAGGGAAGGCAAGAGAAGCTGAGTGCACTTAAGAGATACCTCCACTATTAGACTTACGCTATGTATACAGGAACAGTCCTGCTAGGACAGAACAGATGTTGATCTACCCCCGTATTCTTTTTCTGTAAGCAGATGCCTAGAAAAAGGATGCACAGAGAAAGGATAATCCCCTGATACTCTCCAAGCCCTTAGTTATTTTAAGTTGGGGGGGCTCCTCAGCCAAATGTGGTCTGTGTGTGTTTACTAACCCTCAAAGGATCTCCCTTCCATGAATTTCTCCAGTCTTCCCTTGAACCCTCATAAAATGTTAGCACCCAACGCCCTGTGGTGAGGAGTTCCACTGATCTACAACCTGCAGTGCAAAGAACCGTCTCTGCTTGTTCTGAAATAGGCTAGTACTGATTTTAGTTGATTCCGCTCACTCCTGTCTTAGAAAAGCTAGTCAACAGCCAATCCCTACCAACTCTCCCCATGCCTCTCAGGACTTTGTAGACTCTTCTAAATTATCTCTCTTCCAGGCTGAGGAGTCCCAGCTTGCTCAGTCATTTATCACAGGGTAGCCGCTCATATGGCAGCCTCCCTGACCACCCTCTGAGTCACCTTCTGTTCTACTACTTTCCCTCTAGGATGAGCAGACCAGAACCGCATGCCGTATTTCCAAGATGTTGACAAACACGTTAGCATACAGACTCCAACTTACCTTCAACTTGCATGCAACAGTTTTGGTGGGGAGCTCGGTACAAAGGGAGTCTAACGATAGCAAATGGTACCCTATAGCACCAAAAATGGAACCACCTTAATAAAAAGGTTTCTCTGAAAGACAAGTCAAATTTAAACACACAGCTCTACAAGCTACACCTTGTCCTAGGGGAAAACAGTTCACAGAAACAGCTGGTTGAATAGGCCTCACTACACATACAGGAATCCCGTCTTGCTTGGCTGGGTGGGTGGGTGGGGAAGAAGGATCAGGGTGGAGTGAGGGAGGGGAGAACGGTGTGTTTTGTTTATAACTTGAGTGATTTGGAAGTGTGTGTGTTTTCCTGTGGGAAGTGCCTAGCTCTATCTCCAGTGATCTAAAATCAGTGTCAAAGGTTTGTGAATGGGTTACAGAATGAGCAATGGCACCTCCCATCGTTAGCTGTCTACATTTTTTATAACCACTTGCATACTTTTGGTCAACCACTGTAAAATAAACAGTCCTTCCCAAATGTTTTTGTTTTCTTTGACAGCACAGCAATAATTCACTTGGAATGCTGCAGAATATAATAGCACTTTAAAGCTGTTGTAAAGCTGCCTTTTTATGATTTATGTTTCAGTTGTTTTCAAGCAAAAAAGATGCCAGAGCTACGAAAGTGTATGAAATTAGAAGATATATCATGTGTGCATGTACATGATATGTATGTATGTGTGTGTGTGTGGGCTCAAGTGGGAGAGACTATTTCAAATGATTTTCATTTTGTGGGGAAGACCTGATCATTTGCCTGCATCTTTGAAAAATGACTCAAAGCAACAGCCAGATTATCTTCTGCAACTACCAAAATCTAATCAAGATGACCGGAATAAGTCTCTTTCAACATGAACTTGTAGGACTTCATGCTTGAGTAGAAAAACAATACACTCGTAACTGGACGTTGCATCTGACCAGAAGAAATATTTTACAGATGGAACATTATGTGACTGCAAATGCAATCAGGAAATCATACTCCAGGCTAGAGCAGAAATCTGTGAAAATTACACCAGCGTCTGTTACCCTGCACTACCAGGGAGTGAGTCCACGCGGCCACAGATGTTTGTGTTCAGCCAGCGTCACCGTATTTATCTCTCTCATCGTCGTTCTGAAAACTCTCGTCTCCAGCCTGCACAACAAAGGCCCTAAATCGTGCTGTACGGGGAAGAGGAATAAGCTGTACGTTCAGCTTGCTCTTGAAGGCTCCGAGGTTATCGGTTCGGCCATCACACCTGCATTCCTGACAGACAGCTGGAGACCCAGAGAGCCCTGGCCCAGCTCAGTGCTTCTCCAGCAGAGAGCAGTGATACTCTGTCGCTGAGCTCAGCCCTGGAAAGCCAGGCAGCTTCCAAGCTCGAGAAAAGGCAAAGCTCAAAGCTGGCAAGCTTGCCAACGGGAATGTCAGAGGAGCTGGACTTGGAGAAAGAGAAGACAACGTGGGGTCATCTGAAAAGAAAACCATTTAAAACATCTGCAAAGGCAGTGCCTGAGCCAGCAGCCCTCACTTCAGGAGGAACACTCATGTGAGCAAGAGCTCTCAGAGCAGATTCGCCATCCTGGCAGCGTTTTGCACTGTAAGCGACAAAGTGCAGGGGGCATCTGTACCATAAACTCCACCTGCCTCCAAATTAGTATCGAACACTCTCTGGCAGCCACTGCTGAAGATGCTTATACCTGTTCAAGCGATGTCAAGGAGAAGATGCCACGCTGCCAAGAGAAGAGCATCTCTCACACACTGTGGCTGAAATGCCATAGTCACCGTAAATTTGACCAGCTCAGGTCGTGAGCAAGGGAAGATTTGCAGGCAGGCAGAGAGTCTGCCAACGGACCAGCCAATGCCGACTTAAAAAACCCAACAAGCTTGTCTCAATCTCTGTCCTTACATAAGCTGCTTTACATATTACAAAGACAGGCTTGCACATCCACACATGCACATCCACACACATTGGTACTTGACCCTTCACACCTCGTACTTTATCCTTGTACATATTCTCAATAGCCACTACTAGTAGTAACAAAGTCCACATGTGAACCCCTCTTAGGCAATAAAAGGTACTGAATGGTAAATTACAGATCTCATTGCTGTGGTCTAAGCAACAGGTAGATAGGTGATAGTCCTACCTGTCCGAACCCCAAAGGAACTGATCTAGACCCCTAGAAGCAGGCCTTCCCCGGTAGAAAGGTTTTCCGCTGTCTCATGTGTTCGTAAAATAAATGTTTGTTTTTCATCTAACAATCTCAAAATATTTCACAAAGCCGAAGACTGGAATTACCACTCCTATTTTACGCATGACGAAAACTGAAGCACACCTCCCATGTCACCGCGGCTCTCTGCTACTGCCACCTCAACGTCCCTCGCTACTCCACTCTTTCCCCTCTGTCCCGTCAACACCAGCCTGCCCTCCCCTCCCTGCCTGCTGCCTCATCTCTCCCTCACCCTCCCCTGACAGCAGCACCCCCGCGGTGGGGATGCTCGTACTCCCTGCAGAGCTTTCAAGCCGGTGCTCCCCGCAGCGCCCTGGCTCAGCAGGCGACCCGGTCTAGTGAGAGCCACCTCCTTGGGAGACAGCAGCTGATTTAAATGGTAACTCGTCTCTCCTGGCTTTGTGTCCCACTTGTAGACACAAGTCTGCTCTTGCAGTGGAAAAATCCACAGAGCATCCACTGTATCACACAAATTGTATTATCTGAAAAGCACTGTTAGGCCAGCCTTAGTATTTGAGCTGCCAGGCTATTTTGCAGCAGCCGCCACCAAAAGAAGGCTGGTACGTCAGCCGGCAGCTTCGTCAGTCAAGAGCACCCACGCGTACACGCACCCTCCGCCCCTCACCATGGCCACTGCACCTCGCCTAGAGCAGCAAAGGAGTCTGTCTTGTCTTAATGGCACCCAGGCACACCTGCTCTTTAAGGAATGATGGTTGAGTTTATGGGTTACCTATAGCAGTATGACCTGGCTAGTCAGTCTCTCCTTCCACCCATGCGCAAGGCAAGGGAAGCCTGCGAATCCTGCTACAGCCCCCGTCGCCGGGGGTGGCCGGGATGTAGGAGGAAGGGTGGTGGCGAGAGCCTTGCTGGTGCCGCTAGGCACGAGACCGGCTCCCCTTCTGCTGGAGCCCATCCGGGTGGTGGCAGGGCCGGGGAGCTCGGGCAAGCTTGTATCCTCCGCGGCAGTAACCCAGAGAGATGCTGGCCACTGGCTCTGAATGAGGAGCTCGTCTTGATTCTTCCTACTTCCCGCCTCCTCGTTCCTGCCTTGGTAGCCCCGAGATACTTCCAGGGCAGCATCTACTATAAAATTCAACTGTAAAACTGCTGAGGCAATAGAAACATGTAAGAATTACATCAAGACAGAATTTCACAGCAGTAGATACAGGATTCTGCTCTTTTCTCCTCTCATTTGACCGTATCCTGCCTGAATTAATCACATGCTTTTTGGTCTCAAGTATGCATGTGGGCGCAATTCCTTTTTTGCTCAAATAACCACATATTCTTTCTGCATCTTGTGGGCACGCGACCCTGCGGGATACAGCATGAACGAGAAGGCTCTGAGGGAGAGCTCTGTCTCCTGTAATGGTCCCAGCCTTCCCCGTGACTGGGCAGCAGCACTAAGGAGAGGGAAACCCTTGCTTTCTCCATCAGCCTGGGCTGTACTGCCAAGTGGCATGTTGTGTCTATGGATCACGCTACATGGTCCCGTAGCCACCGTGTCCCCTGTAATCAGCAGATCAGTAGCCTAAAGGGTAAGAAAAATAACCGTGAAAACAGAAACGAAGGACTTTTTTGGTCAGATCCTTTGCCACGCGCTGACCTTACACCCTCCCCTTGCAGCCAACATCCTTGTTTCTGTTCGAATTTAAAAACGATACAAGCCCATCTATTTGTCATCAGCATTTTGAAATTTAAGCCTGGCAGCACTTGGAAAGGTAAAGAGCTATTTTTTCTGTTATTATTATTACAAAGAGAGCTAATATTATTTCAAGGACAGCCTCTGTTTGGGCTTTCTGATATCCTCTCAACAAGAGAGCTTGAGGAGGCAATGATCGCCTTTCCTCAGGTACCTGGAAGGCATAAAAAGAGCAAAACACTCCTCTGTGCACACAGCAGGGGAAAAACTTTGGACCAGATGGTTGTCCGCTCCAGCAAAAATTCAGGTTTTAATTGGTACTTCTTGTGGCTCACTGCTCATCAGTGGTTCATACTGGCACATCTTTGTAAGCCTCAAACCCTTGTGGTGACCTTTTGTGCTTTCAGGAGGAGCAAAAAAACCCACGTTTTTCATAACGTTGAGGAAATGTGAAAAAAAAAACCCCAGCTAGAGTTTTCATCCAGGACAGTGACAGCCAGGATAGCTGTGAGATCCTGTGTCTGTCACAGTGCCTGTTACCAAGCCTGTAAGAAGCGAAGGGATGCTCTAAATATCCATTACACGTTCCACCTTCAAGGAGTGGTTCATGTGACAGCTGGAACCAAAAGCTTTCGGCCACCTTCCCGAGTCGAGCATTCAAGGATACAGCGGAGGAAGACGGACCAGGGTGGCACCTTTCCCAAAAGGCACACGCAGAGAGAGGTGGATTTTGGAGGGCTGGCTCAAATCAAGCAACACTCCCGCGTTTCACATTCCTCTTGGCGATCGCGATCTCCTACCACCACGCGAGGTTCCCTTTGAAGCAACCCTACCGTGGGCCCCGAAAGCATCTATCACCCCGCTCCCTCCGCGCTCGGCCAGCACCCGGGGCCACGCTTGCGGGCAGCAGCAAGTGAAGCGGCACTCGGCACACCTCAAGCCCGGGCTCCCCAGCTCGGGAAGAATGCGGGCTGCTGCGCCGGCTGAAAGGCTTGGGAAAGTGCAGCCCTGCTGTTTCATGTCAACATTCCTCCCCCTCTGCCTTTCCCAAGGTCTCCGGCAGAAAATCCTTTTTTGTTCTTATCAGTTCAAACAAGAACAATGAATTCCTCAAGCCCGCAAGAATGTGACAAGGTGCCAACAAAGCCAACCAGGAAGGTGATGTATGGTCTATAGGCTGCAGCTCAAATAAATCACTTCACAAACCAGTGCTGCAAGGAGGGAATTCAAACAGCTTAGAGCCTCTATTTCTAGTTCTCCCCTTCGGATTTTCACCTGCCAAGTATCCCAAATAAAAGCAGTATGTGTGATGCTAAAATGCTGCGTGCCCTTTGCTTTTGTTACCAGGAATAACTGTGCAGCATCTAATTAAACCGGTATTACAGTGGTGTGTCTGCACAGCCTTGGTGAAGGCAGAGTTGCCGTTTCCATTATAAACCCCTATATTCGAGAGTTTACAACTGGCTGTAAAACTGGCTCACTGAGCAGAACTTGGCGCACACAGCTGTCAGCCAGGGAGCAAATGATTTTTACTATATTTCAAAAATAATTGGTTTGGCTCTTTTAAAATCATACTAACGTTTTAAAAAAAAAAAAAAAAAGAGGTTACCATGTCTGGATGCTCTGTGGTGTCTCTCTTCCATTTCTACAAAGAAACACTGATCTCCCAGTCAGCTGGCCTGATAGGGGAAATAAAAGAATAACGACCACCACATTCAGTCATAGAAAGGCACCTTAGCAGGTACATATTCTGCCTGTGCAAGGATTCAGCTGTCTCGCTCTCTGCTTGGACAATACTCCTGCTAGACAGAATTCACACGACGCCTGACACTGAAGAAATCAGAAGGACTGTTTCATGCTAAGTTACGCGCACGCTGGTAAAAACGCACAGTCCAGACGGAATGGCAAGCAGGCGTCCAAGGTGCTCAGCCCACAGATGGGCTCTTCACCGGGCAGCGACTGAAACGCGGCGTGCCCAGCCCTGCCGTCAGGTCGGGGCTCCGCAGTGTGGTTTTGCCCGTGCATCCCCGCGGGTGCAGCAGCAGTGCCCAGCGCCGCGCAGGCACAGCGCACGCAGGCAGGAGGTGCTGAGCTGTGCCGGCAGCAACCGGGCAGCCCTCCGGAAGAGCCTGTATGCTATTACCGGTATGTATAGCACAGCTCTGGCCCCAGGGAGCAAACTTTCTGGAACAACCACCCGTGACTCACCATCAGACTTTCTCGTGTGTTACTAACGCCGCCACACTGACCCGGTCATTTGAAAAACAGCAGGTGTTTAAAATGGCTCGCACCGTGGACCCTTTTCTTGGCCAGAGACCTGCATGGACTTCATCGGGCCAGCTCTGCGTGGAGTGAGCACAGAAAGGCTGCGGAGGGGGAATCCGCCTGCCAGAGCCAGCCCCGCCGTGGGCCACGACCCCGCACCGCGGTTCTCGCCCGAGGCAGGGGGACGTAGGAAATGATGGCTTACAGCTTGCCGGTGTGGATTTGCCACGCCTCCCCAACCCTGTCCCTTCGCACTAACCTATGTTAGTATGAAGAACTCTGCTGGTGCTACACCTGGGGCATCCAGCTCTCTGCCTGCAGCTCCTCAACATAACCCTGCTATGGCGCTTCCTTAGTGCAGGGAATGTCTTCACCACAGACGGATTTCTCCTATTTTACATCACCTCAACTCAGGAGACGCACTACTCGTCTACATCCTGCCCCACCAGTATAGATATCATTGGGATGCCAGTTGCAACGGGTACGCTAAATCCGTGCATCCCTGTCTTGCCTACGTATCCTCAGAAAAGAAAGTGCCACTCTGTCTCCTGCTATGAGCCTGCGGCAACCAGGCTTTCCTGGATTTGCCGGCTCCGAGCTGGCCATCTTTGCCATCTCGTGAGTAAGAAACGCAGTAAAGAGGAAGAAATAACACACCTGACTGATGGAGCATGGTGCTTTTCAGATCAACTTTTACTGCTTGTGCTAATAACTAATAATGCACCAGCAAATGTGCTGCAGAGTACTGAAAAAAGCTACATCTCTCTAATGAGAAATCCTAGTACGGCTCTGGATTACGACGTCTTTCCTAATGAATGGGGAGAAACAGATTTGGCACTGTGTGAGGCTCCAGCCTACTGGCCACCTCTTAAAAGGGCTTCAGTTGAAGCAGGACGTGGTCCCCTGTCTTTAACGGACAGACTTGCACATCTCTGAAGAAGCAGTTTTCTTTAACCATGCACAGGTATGTTCCCCCGGCAAAAAAGAATCCCTGCCCTAAATACACATTTTACGTAACGTCCCAAAACATTCCAGTAAGTAATTCATATGCTGGGTTGAAATGGCTTGTTTGGAACTGCTGCAGTCTGCTGAGCATGTCGTACGGGTCAGGAAGAAGTCCTCCTCAGAGATTCCTACATAAACGTTAATCTCGCAGAATGGGAAAGGTTCCCTTCTGATATTCCCCTTACCACCTGTACTGACCAGAGGAGTACTTGTGGGCATGGATCTAAGCCTGGAAATACTTGTGGATATGAGTACCCCCGGATTACGCCAGTCAAAACCATCATTCCAGAAATGCCGCGTTCCCGATGGCCGAGGTATGGCAACAAGAGAGGTGAGACGTGGCAGGGAGCCCAAGCTCGTTCCCTGAGACACCATGACCAAGCTGAGCTCTGTGCCACTTTGCTGGGACCGGGGGAGAGGCAGGGAAGGGGAGGAAGAGAGGGAAGCTGGGCTACTGTGGCCAGCAAGGTAGGTTCTGGAAGCGGCAGGCCCGACTGGGAGGGGACGGGATGCTGAGGAGGAGGGGGGATGGCGGTGGAGGCTGGAAGAAGAGCAGCTGGGAGCTGCCGCCTTGAGAGACCGGTGCCCTGAGAACCACGATGTGTCCTGTGACGCTTGGTGAGCTTCTGGAACTCTCACATGCTGGAGTCAAATGCATATATGAAAATATTAAAATGCATCACCATGAAACTGTTTTTAAAGGAAAAGCTCAAAATCCTGACGGCAAATATAAAAGCAGCTCTCTCTGAAGTCCCTCATGATTCCCAGCCAATCTCACGAAGCCGGGTGCATACGTTCTCTTTGAGAAGAACTTCTGTACAGCTGCAGAAGTTACATACAGAAGGCACCGAGGCACTTTTCAAAAAAACATCCATAGCTCTTATATGAGAGAGCTTTTGATGTTTTAAGAGAAAGGACAACTAAGGGGCAAAGAAGGGGAACACCAAGGAACAGGAACTATTTTTACGTTATCGCTATACATTTACATTTTACGTTACTTATAAAGTGTTGACTGTCTCTATCTGCTCTACAGTCTGCTGGCCCAGCTTAACAGAAATTACAAAAATATAAAGCCCTTTCAAGTAAACTATGTAATTTTACCGTACTCTCAATTCACTTTTGCCTTTTAATTGTAATTCAGACCTTACTAAATTATTCACCTACACCACATAAAGATAAAAAAGCCTAAAAAAAACCCCAAATCAGCTCCATTCTTCTATTAAATCACTTTTTTTATATCAAGCTTGAAGAACACCAAGGGAATTTCAGCTAACAGAGACAGTATGTTAATCCATTTCACCTCAACGGCACAAGGTCTTAGCACGTATTACGAGCAGAAATGCTCTTTAGCATCCGCTTATTCTCACCTCATAAAACAAACAAGTGAAGTTTGTGCAGTTTGGCACAAACCTCCCAGCTCAAGCAAGGTCCCAAATGACATAAAAGCAGATGTCACAGGCTGGGGCTGAATTGTAGTAAACAGTCTCCCATCGTGAGCACTATCTCCTGTGCGTATATTCTGCTGCAGCATCTTACTCAAATAAATACATATTTGCATAGCAAATGAATGCACATGTTTAATATAAAGAAATGACGCAGTATGATTAAATACCAATTTCCACCTCTGAAATTGTGGCCAAAAAGAGTCAACTGACCACCTAACAAAATTACAGCTCAAAAGTAGTATTTAACAAAATCCTGTACACAGTTTATCATGTACTAATTTTGTGATGCCTGTTAAAGGAGAAACTCATTTTCCACGTGACCTAAATACGCACTTTCATCGGGGGGGAAGGGGGATAACTGACCTAATCCTGCTTGTTGCCGGTTTGAATTCACCGTGCTCTCAGGAGGACTTCACTGACAACTGACAGTACTCGGCACCTGGAGCTCGGAGACCTCACAGAGTTTCCGAACAGTCGGAGCAGGGCTGCAGAGGTCTCTCATAATGCAAACGAGTGACTGGTAATATGGTATGCTCCATCCTCCGCTGCTAATTACGGTTAACGCCTTGTTTAGTTGGTTACTAGTATCATGTTATTAGTAAAATCTCTGCATCATTATTCAGACCTCAGACGCTACCTCTTCTCCACCACCTCTTTCCTAAAGATGAGAACGAGCATTTCGGTTAGTCAGACTATCAAGGCCAATATCCCTCCTGAAGCGGTTGCCAGCGAGGAACACGTAGGGAAGCGCGTGTGAGTAAGACAAGCACACAGTGACACTGCCCATAATGCTGCTTTGGTTTTCAGTGAATTATGGCTCTGAGACTTCCTGAACCTAAGCTCTGGTATTGAATAGCCCAAGATAAAAATCACATTCTTTGAATCTGTCCAATTAATCTTTGAATTCCCATTAAAACTTCCAGTTCCTGCAACATCCTGTAACAAGGGGTTTCAATACGCCTTTGTGTGATAAAGCATCTTCTTTTCTTTCTTTCAGACCTGCCAGCTACTACCTTCATTAAGTGACTCCCAGTTCCGTTACCGGAACAGTGACAGCGAACACTTGCCCTTCTGCGTGCCATGACTGGTTTCTGAGACCCCCTAAACACATCCTACCCACAGTCATCTTCCCTCCTGGCCGAAGAGCTCTGCTCTGTTTGACTCTTCTCCCGAGGTTCATTCTACACCTTTAATCCCCCATTTTACTCCCCTGCGTGTCTTTTCCAGTCCTACTTTCCTCTTAATTCCTCACACCCTCTCCGCTCTCATTTCTGGCCAGCAGAGGAGAGCCTCCAGGACGGCTGGGGAATGCTCAGGGGAGGCGGGGGGAGACCCCGAGTTCCCTTTGGCTGCGCCTAGACTGCGGGGCGGCGGAACGCCGCGGTGTGCCAGCCGTCCACAGCAGAGACGTGGCTCCAGCACCCCACGGCTCCCTTCTGGCCCGCGCGTTCTCCTTTCCTTTGCACGGAGAAAAGTGCCTGTGTTCTGGGGGAGGGGAGAGCCGGCGGCTGGTCCGCTCCAGGGTCTTGCCTGGACAAAGATCCGGAACACGGCTGGGGTGCACATCTGGCATTAGGAGCTCGCAAACACTCCCGAGTCCACTGATTTACATGTAACCCGTTTGTTCCCACAGAGCTGCTAACGACTGGCCTAGCTGCTCGGGTAAGTAACAACTCCTGTTGCTGTGAGGCTCAAGCAGCACGTGCGAAGTCACCCTGTCTTTGTCCCTTACAACTCAATGGAGAGTGGCAACGCTTTCCCGGTGACACCATGAACTCAGCATCCTAAAAATCCTGCGCGCCCTTTCAGCACGTGACTGTACAGAGCGCAGCGCATTCTGGAAACACCTGCGCTGGAACCGCCGCGCACCAACTCTCTGTCCTCCCCTGCAAAACACCAGCTCCGCTGCAACCTCTCCTCGGGACCTCTGGCTTCCCCAGAAGTCCATTCTGCAGAAGGCAGAGGAGATAAGGCAAAACTGGCGACAGTCACGCAGGTTCTACCTTGTTCTCTTTATAGACTTACAGAGATTAACCAGAAACAAAAATACAGCCTGTGGCTGTTTCACCGAGTTACCAGTGTTTCCACAACTCTGCTAAGCATGCAAAGTACGCATTCTCACGGATTTATTTTTGTTTATGGTTTCTTTGCTTTTTAAACTAAGCTTCTTAAATTCCCATTAAGGAATCTTGCACTGCATACGCAGGCCCAGCTAAATTAGTTTTGCTGCAACCCACTTTTGCCCCGAGCTGCTCTAAATTGCTCCTGACACATTCCAGTTGTTTTGGGAAACCCAGGATCTGTCAAATGGTAACGTGGTCTTTCTGCTGTTGAACTGTCCCCTGCAGCCAAGGAGACAGGAGCTCAAAGGATCCGCTTTCTCTTCTGATAGCTTCAGTAACTGGACCTAAACTGGAACTGGAGCGGAATTTTGTGGTGAACACAGAAAGACTGTCATCACATCGTCTCTGCATAGAGCTCCAGGTAGATCTGCACACTCGGTAGCTTTTTATGTCCACTTTAACACCTGCTGTTCTCCAGAGAGTTAAAAAAATGGGAAAATTAAACCACCACTGAGCTACGTTAACATGACAGAGGCAGGCACGGCATTGTTTCGCAATGTTTTCACGGCTTGAGTTAACCTGACCATAAACGTGTTTTAAAAGATGTGTAACTGGTCCCCCATCTTTGACTGGAACCTCCATAAAATATTATATAAATCTACTTTAATATGTGCTCCATTTCACAAAGCGCTGTTTAAAGGCTTCATGTCTATGGTGCAGAAGTTGATGCAGGAGGAGGAACAACCCTGTAGGGAGCAGGACAGACAGATTTCGGTGCTCTTCCTGGCTGTGCTAAAGACTTCCTATACTTCTCTGAGCAAAACAATGAATCTAATTCTTGCTGCCTATAAAAGGCGATATTACTGCCTTGTATCTATCCCAGCTTAGGTCACAAACCTTTATGGAAGTGCTCAGACTTGGCTGCAATAGGTAAAGACTGTGTTTTCAAATGTTATAGGCGATAGAGTCTGTACGGGTTGAATGTACCAGAAAACGTCTGTAATTCATGCAGTCTTCCACTGACAAACACCAGAGAAAAAGGAAAAAAACCCACCTTCTACTCAGCGGAGACAGTAAGCGTGCAGGACTGCAGAAGAGGCTCCAACCCGCTGCTCCCCGGCCTAAGCGCCAGCAGCCCTCAGCCGGCGCGAGGGGAAGCTGCGGCTGCCCCCCCGCCCGCCCCGGCGGGACCCCGGCTACCCCACGGCCTGTCACCGGCCCCCTCGCCTGGCAGCCCACCCCAGCGGTGCAGTTCACCTCCCAGCACCCACTGGGGGCATTCGGGTCTGAATCACGTTACTTAAATTCTGGGCACTGGGTTTGTGCAAAATCACCTGTGGACTAGGTCAGCTGGCTCCTCAGGCTTCCACCACCGGTGTGTCCGACCTCTCGGTCTGGAAGGGTGCTTTTAATTCCTACCTTTGCTTTCTTCGGTTGGTTTGGGTTTGGGTTTTTTTGAGGAGGAAGAATAAAATCATAGAATCATTTAGGTTGGAGAAGACCTTTAAGATCATCGAGTCCAGCCATAAAGAAGAGCAGTGCAGCAAGCATTATTTTCTTGCCCTGCCTGTACTCGTTACGTCTCCCCTCATGATATTGGGATGAAATTCAGTGAATCCAAATGTAACTTCACCACAAGACTACCCGAAATTCAGCATGTTCATGATTCTTCCTATCTGACTAACAAGCACACTTTGTTATGCAGAACTAACTCTGAACATTTGGAAACGTTTGGGTGTAATACGAGAAGCTTTTCACCTACGGAACTTACTTGCAACACGCTCAGGGTTCTTCTCTCTCACAGACACATATAGATGGGTATATACATGTCTGATAATGGAAACGGAGACGCAGATACACTGCTATGGAACTGAAGAGGTGCTGTTATCGGACAAATAGTCCCACACGCATGTTCATTAAAAATGCTAGTATTTCTACCCAGTGTTCAGAAAAGTTCTCCTACAGCATACTACCATATCCTGGCACAGCTAAAGCACGTAAAGAACTGACAGCACAAAGAAACAACTGCAGTTTCTCTGCATATAAGAGAAATGATAATCTTGATTTGGGTCATGTAAAAAGAGGTTAAAGTTGGAGACGCACTTCCCATCCAGGGGTCTCCCAGCTACTTTACATCCATCAAAACACGTATTTTATTGTAGAATACGTTGGAACTGCTATTTCAGCTGAAATTTCTTATTATTGAAATAGTAACTGTAATGTAGAAGCATACTGAACTAGAAATTAAGACCTTAAGAGCACTTGCAGTGAGTCAGAATAAAAATCTATTTCTAGAGTACTGCCAGCTCAGTCGGTAGCTAATAACGGATGCTGAGGAAAAATACACGTGGCGAATACGGAATGACACTTCCTGCATTTTTGAAGTGGGAGATGGCATTAAGTCCACCGAGTTTAAAAATACCTTCTGTAAACAATCCGTAAAAATCCTTTTTCTGTATCTTAGTTTTTTGTTTGAATTTGTCCAACAGTTTCGTAAACCAATTTATACATCTGACACGAAGAACTTCCATGCTAATAAGCTCAACAACTTAACTGTGTTGTGTGAAAAAAAAAATCTTTCTTCGTTTTTACCCTATCCATTTCTGTTGGTCTTCTAGTTGTCCTATTTTGAGAAGCAATAAATAATCATTTTCCATTCATGTCCTATACAGAATTAATTAGATTTACAGGTCTCTGTCATATTTCTTCTTCAGTTCTCTCTTATTTTCAGTTGAGAAGACCTGGTCTATTTATCTCCCCTTGTGGGGAAATAATTCGGTACCTCTGAACAACCTAATATTCACCTGCACTTCTTCAGGTCCATTATTATTTGTAGTGTTCAAATCCATTCAAAATCCAAGCGCGCCACTGAGTTATCTATGCCAGAACTACATCTTACATTTTGTTCTCTACTCCTTTCCTAACAATTATTAATATTTTATTCGCTTCTTTTGACCACTGCTGTCACAGAACTGACATTTTGCAAGAACCATCCATCGTGACTCCAAGTGCTCTTTCCTGTTTGGAAACACCTAACTCAGAGTTCACTTTTGCACAGGCAGAGCTTCTTCTCATTACCATGAACGCAGCGACACAACGCCTCGCCTGCCATTGCATCGCCAAGCCATTCAGTACCATGAGCTCCTTCTTCAGCTGCTCACAACCCATTCAGTATTAACTCACTTTTTATCATCACCAATTCCTAACTTTGCACAACTAGTTTCAAAATCATGAATTTTGAGCGGCACAGGTCCCAGCACAGTTCCTGCTGGAAGTATACTGGTATCTCCCCTCCACTGTCAGAGCAGCCCAGAAGAGGACCTTCTCCCTCATTCCATCATCACTCAATTCCTTTAAAGCACTCAATGAATAACACTTAAAAACTATTTTGGAAAACCAGACACATCACATTGATTGAACTGTCCTAAGCCACACACTTAGTAGTTTTCTTTCAGAGAATTTCAACAGGTGACAGACAATTTCTTTCTAAAAAAGCTTATTGCTTGCCTTATTTTCTTTACTCATTTCCCCTATCAATATGATGCTAACCCAAGTCTCTACAATTTTATTCTTCTTCATAGCTTATCCCTAGTTGCCTGGTGTGGTGATCAGACCTAGTAGCCTGTAGTTGCAGGAGCCCTCTTGGTGCCAGAACGGCTGCCACCACCTTCGCTGGGGCTGAGCCCCCTACTCTCACGCCCTACAGCTAGGGCACTGCTGTAGCAAGTTTGGAAATTTCCTATTCCAGTTTGATCTGACTTCTTTGGAGAGCAGTATTTGGTCCTGACAACTTCCCACTACTGATTTATTGATGGGTTTGAAAACTCCTTCACCTGCAGTTCAGCATCAGACAGGCCCCCACAACCATTCCCTGTAAAGAAGGGTTCTGATGTGGAAATCTTAAACTCTTCTAAGATGCCTCGAATTTGCACCTCTCTGCTCCTGCGGCCTTGCCTTACTCGAGCTCTCCTTTTACTTGTTCAAGATTCGTTGCCTCTACAGACTCTTCAATGACCTCCTGTTCCCAGTGTATTTTAGTGTTTTTATTAGTACTTCCAAGCCTTTAACAGGCTGTTCCTCAGCGCCTTTTTAGGCCTGCTTCATCAATGCTTCCCATTTAACATGCTTCACATTTAACATGAACATGTTTTCCTTTCTCCTTCATTTGGATGTGACTTCTACTTTTTGAAGACTATTTATTTAAAACTGTCCTCTCCACTCACCTCCTTAAAAAAAGGCAACCTTTTCATAATCCTTCTAAAGTATTTTTGATGGCTGGTATATACATATTTTGAACAGTTAAGACGTCTGTAAGCAGTCTTCCTGCTGAGTGAAAGTCACTTCTCCCTGTCGACTCTTCCTTTTAATTCCCTTTTAACCTCGGTGTTATGTTGTTCCTTCTTAGGAACTCAGATACGACTGTGGAGAAATTACAGTGAAGCAGAAGAACAAGGATGATTCAGTGAGACATCTTTGCCCAGCATGACTATGACTGTACGGATTTTATATATGCTGGTTTTATATAGGATAATTCCAGGTTCCTTTTCACAAGGACCAGGAAAAAGCTCTCTGCTCTGGAATCGTGCATTCATGTGCAGACCCCATGACGAGTGACTGAGTATTGCTGGGCTTTAAACGCTGGTTCATTAGCTTACACCAAATGAGACTGCGGCATCAGCTTCAGCTCCTCATGAATATTATTCCTCCGTTCAAGTATACGTTTTTGAGGATTTCAGAGAAAAGACTCGCAAGCCTGTATTTAAATCTACCCTTCAACGGCTCTGGGCAAACTGGCAGAGCACTGTGAGCCAACCTACAGTTCTTCAGTCTATGAGCAAACTTTTATTTGCATGCGGAGTACTACTTCAGAGGTCATTTATCCAGCACCTTTAATTAATACCTTTAGTTTCATTAAGATATTTATGTTCTACACATGTATTGCTTTTGTCAATACTGTTAATCACAGCTTTAGGTCACTGCTTTTCCAGATTAATCAAGTATTTGTATCATCATTCACCTAACAAAAACTGTGGCAACAACTTTTTTGCGAGAAAACTAATTTAGAGGCGCTGGGCTTCTTGCTGTTATTGAAAGAGCCTGACCTCATTAAATTTTTGGTTGGAATTTTGCTTCCAGAAATACCTGTGAGGATTATTTCACAGGTTCATTTTCTAGTTCTTAGATGTCTAATTGCCTAATTTGTAGATGTGATCACGTAGTTAGTGTTCTAAGTACCATAAATGGCAACCACAATTATTTCCTGAAGCAAATTCGCGGGCAAAAAAAGGAAGGCCATTTTTCAAAAACAGACTAGAAATGTGGTTTTAATTGTAGATAAAAGCATCCTCGGCAGCACTAAAATACAGCTAGAGGTGTCATGCCCAAAGTGGCAAAGGCTAGGTTCGTAACTGTTAGACATTGGCTACGTTTAGTGAAGCTGTAAATGTCTTGTGGTGACAAGTACTACTTTATGCTTGGCCTTTTCAAACCTTTTCTTACTGTTATGGACTGATCATCAAACCTAAAAAAAAGGCGGGCAAATGCACCTAAGATCTGTTTGCCTATTTGTACTTCACTGCATGGTGTCTCTTGCACGTATACCCACGTAATAAAAGTGAAGCTTCCCCTTCTTCTAACTACAGGAGGTATGAAGACAATGAGTCTGGCACAAATGCTACTTGGAGTTACTCCCTTTCAACTTCTGGCAACTTCAGTAGCATCACAGGCTCTGGTCTATCATCCTCAGGTCTTTATCTTCTGTAGATTAGCAGAATGCAACGCAAATAGCACGCAAGACAGACATATAGTCATGTACGTCAGACATAGTCAGATACAGTCATCTTCCTACAGGATATTTGGGCTGTACACAGCATAATGCCTTGCACCGACATTCGGACTCCTTAAAAATACGAAGCTTGGTTACGGGAGCTGACTAGTGACCCTGCCGGCAGCACCTACTACAACCCGGGTAGACCTCAGCGTCGCTGCTCTCCAGTTTTCTGATGATTTATTCCAACTTACAAAAGATGCTTTTAAACAGCGAGTGCAGCATGCTGGAATCCTCAATTAGTATAAAACGTAGTAACTCGGTGGAGCTATTGCAGCTTTCTGCAGCTAAGAAATCTTGTGCAAGCCCTTCTCTAACTCCACTCAGTTACAACCTGGCTTCTGCCCATAGAGCTTAGCACCCTTGCATAAGAAAAGGTCACCGTAACACAGACCCCTAGATTCTCTGAAAACATTAGACTGTGTCTGTAAAATCTTTCCATGGGAATAAAAATCCACAACAGACAAAAGGCATTTTGCCTGTTTTTGCCTTGGATAGTAATGAAGGAAAATTACAGAATCAACACTCCTGAGTACAGAGGCAAAGCCTTCTTTAACTCCCATTTCTTTAACTGAAAGTCCCATCTGTGGAATGCTGGAACTGGGAAACTGAAAATCTGACTCAATGTAAAGCACTTAATTGTCATTAGATGTAAAAGTGAAAGGTATCTCTACTATACTTCCTGTCCTGGAACTTTAAATGGAACATATGGCACACGCGGGTGGAGAGCCTGGACGTGAAAATACAGATACAGTTCTCTTTCCAGAAAGACTACGAAGAGTGACTTACTGATCAAATGAAGCTGGAAACTCACAGCACACCAGATATGGTCAAGGAATGTCAGAGTTTTAGCAACTGCTGATTAGTTACCGAGACCTAAACTTGCTTACAGTTGTTGGTTATCTGGTACCCATTAGGGTTAACCCCGTTACAAAGAATCAACCCACCTCTACCGAAAGGGAAGGAAACGAAGAGAAACTGGAAAATAGTATCTGGACTCTTAGTGGTAACTGCCTTTTTAGCTGGCGTTATTAAGGGACAGAAGTACGTTGCAGTGTTGAGTACCTAAGACAGGAATGCTATCTAAGTACTCCTTGAGTGATACTAGCGTGCAGTTTGCTGGGTGACGGACGCTTGCACCAGTTCTGTGTTATTTCCTTTTCCCCTTAACCACGGACACTAACAGCAGAAATATTCCGTCTCATTGCTTTTATGTGAGAGTTCTCCTCCTACACCAGTATTTTAGTCAGAGGGCAAGTCACTGGGCAAAACACGCTCACGACTATTTCCTTTGCTTCAGAAACACTTGCCAAACTGTAATGGCAAAAGTTTTGCATTTGCCTCTCGGGCTGAGTGGTCTGGAGACTCTGGAAACAAGGCAGCGGCGAGTGGGACAGTCCTGCTGACCACACGGAGCTGCCGGCCAGCCCGCGAGCGCTGTCTGCGGCACTGCACGGCCCAGCGGCCCAAACGGATAGCACCTTGAACGGCGCATAGCTTCACTGACTCTCCATTTAAATACGCAAGTATAAACCCTGAATTCTGGGAGTTTACACTCACGAACTCTGAGGTTTCCTCTGGAGTTTTGTCTTTTCTGTGCCGCCCAACCCCTCATTTTCTCTGCCCCTTCTCTGAGCTCCCCTCCCTCACTCCGCTTCCTCGGCGTCACAGACCCACAAGAGTCTGGACTGTGGAAGACTCTTCGCCTCATCTAGCCCGCTGACTGCAGGAAAGCCCACTGACTTTCTCATGCAGTTTTTTATAATGCAACGTAATCTCTTGCTTTTTCTCACCCTCTCTGGCTTTGCTCCACTTTTCCTTTCTTTTATGTTGTACAGTAGATTACAGCCTATCTTTCTTTCCATTTGTCCTTAGGGTCTGCTTCCTCTTTCCTCTTCATCCACCCTGTCTTTTTTCTCTCTTTTTCTTTCTGTGATGCCTCTTCTACACTATCCCTGCAGGTCCTCTTTTCCTCTTTCTCACACTAAATCTCTGCCACTCCATCCTGTTTTATCATCCCGTCTTCACACCCGAGGGCTAGGTCTCCTAATCAAAGACACAAAGGAAAGAGTCGTTTGTGTCTCTGCGACCCCAAGTATGACACCGCTTACTTTTATACATTATCCTCAGGTTTTTAACTGCCTAAGGAGTACGACTCTTCCTTTATCTGCCCTTTCAGCCTCTCTTGCTCTGAAAGCATGTTCTTGCTTCCCCGTTTCTTTTTGCGCATGCTCAGCCCCACTCTCTGTGGGCTTTTCTGACGTGTCCACAATCACTGTCAGATGCTCTTTCTCACTCTACCTCTTCTCAATCAGATTTTTTCCGATTTCTGTGAAAAAAACTAGGGTCTAAAGAAAAAGCAGAACAAAGAAACTAGGTGTTGGGAAAAGCTTTTAAAAATAAGAAGGTGAGGCAGACAGGGACAGGACTCGCGCTGTAGCAGGAAGGAGAAGCGTGCTTTCCTCGGAGAGACACGTGTCCCACTGCTGAACCCGCCGAGGCAGACGGAAATCCACCGCCAAGAAGAAAGTGACTCCACGGATCGGGAGAGAACAGAAGCACCAGAAAGGACATCACAGACCTCTCACATGACTTTACTCTTTCCCCGTAAACCTAAGAAGAAACCGAGGCAGGGAAATATGTGTGGACATCAGTTATTTTGCTTAGGTCTCTATAAGCCAGGGCATCTTAAGACGCCTTGTATTTAGAAACTCTTATACATCCATTTTCTTTCACAGGCCACACGTCTCTACGGGTGAACGAGAATGTCGTACTGCTGTCAGGACTGGCCCTCTGGGACAATACGGACCTGAGAAAGACTACGGGTGGCCAGCGGTTGCAGAGGCCGTCTGGCCTCACGGCTGTGACACGGGGAGAGGCGCGGGCAGACCTCGAGAAACGGTGCTGTGGAAACCTTCCCAGGCTGAGAAGGCCTGGGACCGCCGCTGCCGGGGCACCAACACAGCACCCGCCCGGGCTTCCAGGTGAGCCCCTGAGGTCAGTGGGTTGGATTCCGCCAGAGCAGGAAAAGGCAGCGGGGAAATGAAGCAGCTGAACCTGCTGCGATCACTCCTGACCCCAGCTCAGCCCGCGGCGTATCAGCGGGCACAGCCGAGCTTAGCTCCGGCCTCGTTTCGGTGTGGCAGCTCTCCTGTAAGGGACACAAAGCAACTGGGTTTCTAGTACGACCCCTTGGAGTCTGCTCCGTGGCCTGACACATTTTGCTTTTTTAGAAATATTCCTGATATCCAATTTAAATTTTCCTTTGTTCAGCTTTTCCTATTACATTCACGTTCTCTTTTCGTTTTTACTGGGTCCTTGTTCATCTTTATATTAAAGGTGCCAAAAGTGCTGAACCTCTGCGAACAGCTTTTACGGCACAAAGCTATAAGCATTTCAGATACTGTTCTGCATAGTGACTCTCAAGCCCGATGGGGGAAAAAACCCTTTAATTACAAAAGTCTTTGAATCATTAATTTCGTTACTGGTAAAAAAATACCAATAGCAGCAAAAGAAAAAAAAAATCCTTGTATACTTAATAAATCATTGTATCTTTGCTACTGCATTATACAGGATACTTTAAAAAGAACGTATTTTTCTATTATTTGCTGCCTGGTTTAGAAAAATTGCTGAAGAAACAAATTAAACTCTATAGCCACATCAATTTCTACTATAATCAATCATTAATGACTTTTCTATGAAAGTGAATTTTCAGCCCTGCTCATTTAACATGTGAAAAATGCCTTCCTGGGGAAGAAAGCAGCAAAAAATCACTGAAAAAAACGTACTGAAAACCAGCTACATATCCATCGGGGCTTTTCTGCCTTCATTTTACAGCTCATTACTACTAGTGCATCTATTACTGTTGCTATACTGATCTTTAATACATAAAAAGAAAATTTTTAAAAGCCATAAAATTCAGTTACTGCTATGTGAAGGAGGTGATTTTAATCGCAACAGGCTAAGGTAACGCAGCAATACTTCTCCTGTCTGACCTACAAATGCCACTTACACACAGGCGAGAGAAACCCTTGGAAGTCCGAGTGAAGGGAAATGGTTTTCATGCAAAAGAGCTTGTCATCTTCAATTTAAACACAAAAACATTTTGCAACCCAACCGAAGAGACAAACACATTAAAGTCAAAGTTTTGGACTTTAGCTGAGCACACAGCTTTTATTGCTTAGCTCTGCTAACTGCACCCTAGTACCGAAGAGCCGTTTTGGTAGTAATAGCAAACAGACAATTTTGCATCAGCGCCTCATGACTATTCACAAACCTCCACTGACACCGCAGAAGGCAATGTTCATAAAGGTCAAAATGGCCATCTATCTGCATACTCTCCTGTAAGAACCGTGCCGTAAAGGATGAACCAGTCTACTCGTTTAATGTATTTGTGAAGATTTGATTAACCCACACGAAAGTCACAGAAAAGGCTTCCACAGATTTTAAACACTTGAGTCGAGCCTGAGAGATGAAGGTACAATAGGTTATCAAATTTTTTAGTTTGATATTAAATTATTTCCATTCCTTTAAACAGTACATTAGCTGACTTATTAAATCAACTAGTTACTCATTTGAAATTACTTCCTCGGTTTGTGGTAGTAGGAAATGACTCTTTAACAAGTATTCTTGAAAGTGTATCATTGCTCATTCGCTCGGTAAGATAAGTTGGAGCCTTTTAAAGCTGCGTATCAGCTTGCAATTTTTAAAGTAAAAACTGATGCAGCAATTAGTGCTATAAGCACGCAAACAAGTAAAGGACAGGACTGTTCCGTTCTGATTATCTACCCAACCTTAACTCTTCTCACTAGCCCCACCAAACATTTACCTTTCATATTTATTTTGTGAAGTGCTACATTATCGTTATTTTCCTGAAAGAGATTAGTTGCTGCAAAACTTCCTTTTCCTAAGCACTTCAAGAAAAGCAGCGCACATGTCAGTGAACTTAATGGAAAAGTCACAGGGAGCTGAATGCCACATGTAGGACACGCCACATTAAATGCAGCCCCAGCTGCATGCACAGAGAGTGAGATTGTTTGCCAAATCATTAAACATTGTTCTTGGCGCATTCCATACATTTTATATATTCTGTACGTAGCACTCCGTATTATTTATTCCATATATATTATTCCGTAATTTAAGGATTTGTATCACATCATTTTCCATTTAGAGACACAAGATTGTTGCGACTAAGGACACAGAAATAACTGCCGATAAATGCTGTCGGGTTGTGCGTGACTTCAGGAGCAAGATGGACTCCTCCTTTGCAGAGAAACACGAAATCAAGTGGCTGTGCTGGCGCCGGGCGCCAACCAGCGATGCCCTCCTCACCGCCGGCGAGCTGAGCCCGACCCCCAGCCCGGCGGGCCCCCAGGCCCGAGGACGTTCCCCACAGGGCTGGGCAGGAGCAGGAGCAGGGGCAGGAGCAGGAGCAGGAGCAGGAGCAGGAGCAGGAGCAGGGGCAGGGGCAGGGGCAGGCGCTGCCCCGGCGACTCCGTCACTCGGAACGCAGTCAGAAAGGCCGGCCGGCTCTTCTCAAATGACAGCACGGTGCGCGTTTAGGATTCGAAGTCACGCCCGTCGAGGATGAAATAAAAATCGCCATTAAAAAGAGAAAAGAATCCACGTGATTTCACGGGGGAGGTTAAAATTTTGTCCTCGCTGATGTCTGCCAGAGCTGTAATGAAAGGTAACTTATTAAAAGATACCGGTTTAGTATTCGGGGTCACTACCGCAGTGTCTCTGCAGGAAAGGTTGTCACTAAAATTCCGGTGGTGAGGAAAGGAACATCCAGAGGAGAGAAAGCTGACTGACCTTAAGCAAGCATTTGCATATTTTCCAAGCTTTGGGAAACGGCAAATGGTGGGGCCTTGGGTTATTTGCGGTTTTTTTTCCAAATATAACCTGAATTTTTAATCTCTCAGGCTTACAAACATTAGGATTGAAAAGTTTTAACCGCAATATTATGTCATTTTCTATACAATTATTTCCTATGTCTATACAATTTAATACGACTTAATTTTCTGTACAACTTAATATTTTCTGTTTCTATGCTCTAGTAGTATCTTCTGTTTCTATTACTTACAAGAAAAGATTCTTGCCTTAGAATTTCTTCGGTTTAAGAAGATGTTACGTGTGTCCGTGTGTACAGGGATACAGAAGAACGGCTCAAATACCGGCACTTCCGAGGACCTCCCTAGCCACGTACCGGTCGATCTGTTCTTTCTCAGACGGCACCCGATTCACACCAGGGCCGTCTCTGTCTCAGTTCTCGTTCAGCACCTCAGTCTGATCAAATCAGGTCTGACTGATCCGTCCACGACCCCTCACCACAGCCACCCGCAGCCTCCTGACGTCTCCCTCAAACGGACGAGGGCATTACGCAGGTGCTACAAAACGACCGCAGGCCCTGAAGTATTTCTGTAACTTGCGAAAAGGTACCAAAAGGTACTCGTGGGCCGTGGAGGTTCTACGTAGGTAACAACTGAAGAATACTTAACCAACAAACACTAAAATGCATTCCCACTCGCCTCTGGAAGTACTCTTCACCAAGGCTAACGGAACAAAACACTCACTTAAGAAAGAGAAGCGGCTAAGGAGAGGCTGAAAAAAACCGAACCCAGAACGTGAGAGCAACCTCAATTTTTTAACATTTAAACCTTTTAGTGAATGTGTTTGTCTCCTACGAGCTGCAGGAAAGTCAGGTTCTTTTTTAGCAGAGCTGTTAGGGTGCTCAGAGTGAAACAGAAGCGACTTACGTGGAGCCTGCGAGTTAAGCGCTCCCAGCTGCGGGACGCCCCGACTTGCAGCGGGGCCGCGGCGGAGGTGTGGGTACGGAGGATTCCAGCCTGCACCACTCATCACTGTCATTTGCATTAACATGTTTCACGTTGTTGCTGGTGTAATCATTCCAGGTACAGTTACTGTGAAACTGAGACTAAAATAACCACCCACATCACGGCGAAAGTACGGCTCCGCGCATACAAAGGTGAATGACTTTGCAACAGCTACGAGCAGGGTTGCGGAGTGCTTCGGGTGCGTGCACCGACCGAGAACGCAAAGAGTGTGTACGTTTGCATTTATCCATCGACAATCATAGCTTTTCTAGGTACCTGATAAAAGCAACGGGTTTTCTTTCTATCCTCTTTGTCCCTTCTGGCCTGCAAAAACCTCAGCAGACACTGCCTGTTGGTATCCGCACAATTCCTCACAAAGCTGAAGGATTTGCTCCTCAAGCTACACGGCCCAGGGAACGCAGTGCCTACTAGGGGAAGTCTTTCTAAGAGCACCATTCCCACACCCCAGGTTTACCTGGGGGAAAGGGAAGGGGGAGGAGGTGCCTACGGCAACCCGCAGCAGGCTGGAGGACCTGGCCGGGGTGGGGGGCAAGGAAATTGCCACAGGCTAACAGGGGGAAGGGGAATCAAACACGAACCTTACAACTACTCCTCTCGTTCCTTCATGGCGTGGCTTTATATTTGGACCACGCAGGGAGCTCAAGGGGTGGCTGATCACCTCTCATCTTGACTCATCGGTCAATGAGGAAAAGCGGTTAATCACCTCAGTTATACATCTACCCTAGTTCGGTAAATATTACCCACCGGGCCTGAAACTAACCCGCATCCCTGAAAAGATGTCAGTACCACTGCGACAACCCAAAAAACTTCTTCTGCCAAGTGCATTTACCCCTACCCATTACCTTAATTTTCAAGCACCTGAAGAAACCATACCGGGGCCAGAGCAGCTAAAAATGCCGAAGGCTCAAAAGGGGAAAGGCACCGTCCTGACAGACGGTTACAAGGTTATACAAGAAACCTGGTTAAAATGGTCTGCACAAGAGGCCCTGCTCGCCAGAAGGTCTGTTCTACCTCTTCTCCTCTCGGCTCATCGAAACGATGAGCAAACTCACACCGGACACTTCCTCAGGATGGGTAAATCAAGAGCCAGCAGCCCCTCCCAGCCAGTCCCGCTGCCCAGGAAAAGCCCTATTTGTTGTTCTTACTCCAGGACCAGTTGTGAGAAACCTTTCTGCTGTTTCGGGAGCAGCAAACAGAAAATTCCTGTATGAAACCCGGTGCGTATGACTCCATTAACAGGCCACGGCTGGGCACAGAGGATGTAATTATTAAAGCTCCAGGAAGCAGAGAGTCCCTGTCCAAACTCTGAAATGCTAGGGGAAAAAAAAAGTGACAAATCCTAGGGGAAATATTTCTGAGAAACTAAGAAATAGCGCCCGTGGGAAACTAAAGGGGAAAGGAAATTTGGAAAGCATTTAGAGTTAGAATGACTGGCCCACACAGAAACCCCTCCTGTCATTATCGGAAGAGGGAAATGAGGGTAAGACACAACGCCTGAAGAACACAAACGCAATTAAGTAAGGCAAGACCTAGCATAAATTATCAACTTTTTCAACTGACATGTCCGTAACTATGAATCCTGTCTTGAGGTCTGATATGGGAAGAAGCTGAAGAACAAACGTGGAGAGAGGAAAGTTCCACCGGGGTATACGCTGGCCACTCAACGCAGTCTCCGTAGACTTGCTGCCCCTTCCCAGGTGCTTTTTGGTAACGCGGCCCTGGGAGGGAAGGGGTGGGGGGGAGAAGGTCACTGCCACAGGGATAGAACGTGGTTGCAGGGTGGCAGTTCCCAGCCCGAAGTGAACCGGGGCCACGAACTCCGCACAGCGCCTTGAACCGAGGCCACGGCACGGGCACGGACAGACTTCCACCTCTGCCAGCAGCCAGAAGGACGCGCAAGAAACACGCTCCCAGAGCTGCTGCGATTTGGGAGCTTTCCCAGCAACGTGCTCTGGGAAAGAGGGACAAGGACTGGAGAGAGAGGGAACACAAAAGGACGGCCACAGAAACTGCTTGGGTTGTTGGGGACCCAGTCCTGCATCTGCTCTCTTGTTTACACTAATGACTCCACTGTACTGGGGAGGAACTAAAAATCCACCCACTCGGTGAGGAGACGAGGCAGACGTTCCTGAACCTGGAGGAGTGTCATGACTCCTTCAAGTGGGGTTTATGAGCGCCGCTAAGCAGCGGAAGGGAAAGAAGAGCCATAAACCCAAAAGTGAAGCTGGAAGTAGGAAATATCATCAACGAGATTTGGGAACTTCTGGCATCAAGGTAAGATTCTTCCCGGCAAAATCCTTTCGCTGTGTCACTCCAACAGTGAATGCAATGCCACTGAAGTTCATCAGAAATGTTCGCTGCCCACAATCTGAGGAAGCTTTTGCAAGAAACGCATCGTGCCCGTCAGCTACACGTGGATCACACTCACAACAAAGTCCCTGAGGAATCAATAGTGTCTTTTTCAGTAACAGTTACACCTTGGGGGTTTGCGGTGTTTGGAAACAACAGACAAGTCAGGAGGTAACTTCCTTCTGACTAACGCAGCAGCTTTAAATAGCAACTTCAGCATTTCTAATGGAGATGTGAAAAACTAATTTCTGACAGATTCGTGTATTTTTATTGCCTTCAAATAATGCTGTAACCCTACAGGAAACCCTAAGAACTGTTCAGGTTCAATCACCTCTATTGGTACTGTACATCATGTGTTTAGGGTTTTTTCCCCTTCCCTCTCATCCTTTATTAATGGGGTCATTTGCCTGAAAACCTGTTCCTTAAGTTTGTCTGTTCATTCTGCACATGAAGTCGTAATCCTTTGTTTACAACCTCACAGAGTGGAAATGATTATGATGTCACAAAAACCAGGATTAGTAAAACTGCAAGTGGGGAATAAACAGGTTGAGCAGATGAACTCTTAAAAAACAAAGAGGCCGTTTTCCTGCAACTATTCACAGAAACAAAAAAAAAAAAAAAAGGAAACAAAAACTTTCCCCCAAACCTGATCTATGACACATGTCTGCACAGAGCTGTCACAGACCAGTGACAGGAGAATTTCCTTCGTGATTTCTGGTCCAGGAGCAATGTTCAGAAAAGTCTACTGGTAGTGAGTATATTTATTGCGTCTTGCGAAGGTACTTCTAGAACGCAGGACTTTACATTCAAACTACTGTTAACTTTGTGCTTCTCTTCCCTTCTCAATGCAGCAAAAAATAAACATTCTGTGGCTAATACATGGACTTTTTTTTCCCCCGGAAAATGATGCATTTGTCCTAGTGATAAAATTAAGCTTCTCAGTGGACTTTGTATCAAACTAATTAAAACTAACCCGACGGCTCCCACCTGCTGCGCCGTCCGTCAGAGTAACCGCTGCTCATGCACCGTCACCACGTGATGCTCAGACTTGCAAACTCCCTCGCTTTGACCGGTGACACGGGTGCAGCGAAGTCACGGGACAGGGACGAGGCTGGCCGGCTGCGGGGCCAGGCTGGCAGCGCTGGCACTAGCCCCCAGCTGAACCGTTTGCCTGACGAGGTCTGTCACTCTCTGAAGCAATAACCAGCTTCCCCCCTCCCTCGCATAACAGACATCGACGTGCAGCCTGTCTCTGCGCGGACAAGGGATACCTGGACAAGGGATACCTGAACAGCAAGCGCGACAGAGGAACAAGAATAGCGCAAGGTATCCAATACCCTTGTGGCTGGTCCTGCTACAGGCACAGATCCTCGCTGTCTATTTCTCCTACTTTCCCGAGCCACGGGAGCAAGCACAGGGCACTTGGACAGATTTTGGTCCCCCAGCTCTGCTCTTCTAGGTGACACAAAAGAAACACAGATGAAATTGTCTTCACCCTTGTTTCATGATTCAAGATAAAGAGCACCAGATTCTCTGTACAAGGGTTAAAACCCCTTTTAGTAATGGGGAAAAATCGCTTCCTCTTAGAAGCAAAGAGCACACGCAGTGCTGGGATGCCATCTGGCTCCCACCAAGACTTTTCAGACCAGGGACCTCTGTCCTCCTCCCTTCACTTACTGCTGAGCATGACGGACAGCTAAAGTAAGGCTGGGGCAACTCTACTATTCATTCCAGGCTTGATCTGCCACAAAAGACAACCTGGAAGTGGTCAGGACTCAAATACCCATCGTTTCACTACCGTGAGTCAGGAAACACCAGGAAAGCTGGTCAGCTCCGCAACGAATTACTCTACGCAGCTGCTTGGCGAAGGAGCTGCCCTCGCATGCTCAAATCCGTTTCAAAGACTGGCCACTCTCAAATCCTTTTTCTCCTTCCCCTCCCAGGTAAAACAGAGGAAAAAGAGAGACTGACAGCAAAACTGACAGACTTATGACAGGCCTCTGCTCGATGGGGGGGAACCCAGCACACAGCTATTCTCCTTTTATGCACCGGAAGGGCTTTATGTTGCCCAAGTCTAATATTTTACTAAATACTTCCAAAAAACCTAATGGAAGAGCCTTAAACCTAATGCATCCCCAACGGATCAACTAAGAATTTGTGCATAAATTGGGCCCTATTATCAGCTCACTCACTTGGACAACATTCCTAGTCACTAAAAGATTTAAGATACAACAGGCTCACGTACGTTGACAGGTATAGCATAAAACCACCGAAAATCTGGTTTGGAAGGTGCCTAGAGCTTATCTAGTCCAACCTCCTGCTCAAAGCTGGGCTGACTTCTAAATTCAAAGTTAGATCAGGTCGGTCTGGCCTTTCTCTGGTTGACTTTTGGAAATGGGAGATTCCCCAGCCTCTCTGCAGAGCGTGTCCTGTGCTCATCCTCTTCCACTGTGGAAATTTCTTCCTTGCTCCATGGGAATTTCCCTTGCTGAAACTTGTGGCCATTGCCTCTTGTCCCCCTACACCATCAGGTAACCGGAGAAATGCCACGGACTCAGCGGACCTGTGCAAGCAGGGGAGAACCGAGTTCTGCTTCTGTTGGGAATTTGGCTAGCGCACAAACGACGCTCTCCATTCACCCGCACCCTCAAAAGCCTCCACTCCCCACCGCCTGACTCTGTACATAATCTGTGCCTCCAGCAGGCTTAGAATGGGGAATGCTGGTGCAGGATAAGGGTGAGCAACTTGCACATAGGTACAGCATGTAATTGTTTATCCCATCTTTCCCCATGTCTTAAAAATAGCTCTTTTTTAAGGTTTCAACAAGCATAATGTATTGATGTTCTATTTATGCTGCAGATTGTTAGTTTTAAGAGGTTACAAGCACTCCGCATATAGAGTCGGAGTGGTAACTCTGTTGTACAGAATTAAAAATGACGATAATATTTAACTTTGGAAAACAGGCGCTAAAACGTTCTTTAAGAGATATTTGCATCTTCTCATTGAAGTGCCTGCTTTAGCTACTCAAGAAAGAACCACAGGTCTGAAATAAGGAGACGCCTTGCACTTGGTAGCTACTCAGTGTTCATGAAAGCTCTGTGACCTCCTCAATGGAAGATTGCCTTTACTTTCATTAAATATATATATATATTATATCCCCAGTAAAAACAACCCAAAAGACATCAAACACCAGAAAAAATACATTGAAATAACATTAAGGATCTAATATAAATCCACAAAAGCCAGGAAATTCAGAGATAAAGACAGACTTTCAGACGAGGGAACACTTTCCAATATATTAAACTGGAGCATAAATTCACTTCCTCTTCACATGTTTGCCATCAAGTCATTCCAGACACAGGGGGTAAGTTCCTCCCTGGGGTAACTCAAGTGCCTTCAGCAGTATTACACCAAGAATCACTTTGGCCCTACAGAGCTATGTCTTAATACTTTCTCTATTTCTGATAATTACCAAAGATATTTGACTTTAAACAGCAACTTCCTCTCCTACAGCTCATTTTCCCAGCGTTCAGAGACTGCTATAAAACTGCATTTGTGAGATTGCAATAGTTTCCATGATTACAGACTATGATGTCAATCGTGGGGTTATGACTTCATTGACAGATCAACTAGAAGGAGAACCTCTGTGCAAAGGAGAAAATCCACACTCAAATACAAATATATCTGAGATTAGCAAAGACAACACTGCACCTCACTGGGCACGGACATTTCCATCTGCATAAATAATATTCTCTACTTTTCACTCGAGCCAAGTATGAAAATGCCCCTTAAAAATTTCTGTCTCATTCATAAGTCATTCGTGGTGCTGATGTGTTGCCACCCAAACGCAGCCTTGGTGCTAGCGCTGCGTGGGCCAAGCTTCGTGTCAGCAGCAGTTTAAATCATGTGCTGTGGGTCCAATGCTTTGCTGCATTTTCTGGAAATGCAAAATCAAACGTACAGCTTAAGACAGGATATGAAGGGAATGAAGTGATTTTGAACTGCTTTCAAACTTCCCATGATTCTGCCCTCGTCCTCAAGCTGACACGGCTTTTGGCTCTGGGGTCTGGCTATTCCCTCCCTGACAGAGCAAGACAGCCGTAATACACCAGTCGCTGGAAGATCCCCAGGTGTCTGCCTGAGCAATAGGATCCAAAACAGGAATTTGACCGCGAAAACTGGAAGGAGGGGAGACAGGATGCAACCGCCTGGACGGTGTCTTTCCAAAGCTAACCCAGGTACGTAAGACAACTACCCTGAGCCGTGAGATACGGAGCAGAACTGCTGCAAACGAAAGAGCTTCCTGCATCATTTTTGTTTCTGAAGGAGGAAAAATGATTTTTCCTTTCAATTTCCTAGACTGCAGGAGGCAGAGGAGCTACGGCTGACCCCACGCAGCCATGTAAAATAAGAGATGGGTAACTTAGGCACTCTCTCACCCTCCACTGAAGACTCCAGTATCAGCGCGTGGGACACAACTGAGCTGACAGCTGGTGAGGTCAGATTCAACCCAAGAACCCAGGAGTGACAATTCCCCATTGCTCCAAGTCCTAGAGAGACTTGGGCTCTATGTTCATTCTTTTTGTCTGTCTTCTGCTCTTTGCTGTAAGACCTTCTCAAAGGTTACCCGAAATTTCTCACAGTTAGTCTTGGACCAGATGTTTATTTTGTTGGATAGCTTCCAAATAAATCCAGTCAGACATTTTTTAATTAAATAAATGCACTTTTCAATTTTTCAGCTGCCTTATCATGCTCAAATTACTCAAAATGAGAACTTTTTCAAAGCTTCTATCCGTGACATTTATGTAGCCCTGAATGAGGAGAGTGGGCAAGCTAAGCATTCAAACGTCGACCTGGAGAAGACAAACAAACTGAGAATGGATGCAGCTACAGCTCCCCCCGCCTCTATGCTTGTGCAAAGTGTCTGGAATGCTCACGCTGCAAAAGTGCAAAGGAAGGACAGAATCACTCCCCTGGATTTTCTTACAAGGCCACTAAAAACTTTTATGAAAACTAACAAGTCAACAAAAAATGAGGAAGCTAAATAAATCGATAGAGTCCTGCCTCCCCGTTATTCCACACTCACGATAACGGCTTTTGGGGCTGTAAAGAAGGGTGTACAGAGCTTTGCAATGTACAAAGCTTGCTCTGGGACATTATTTAACTATTTGAAATTTTAATCATGCAAAGCAAACCACAATGATTTATAGTTATTTAAAAGGATCATGATGACTCTGACTTCTCCTTAAATAGCTTTCTTAGTGATCTGGAAGGATAGGATTAATAATCTCTTTCTTGGAAACCAATGGCATCTGGTTTGCCCGCCGAGGCTCTGCGACCTTGTACTTCCAGAAATGAGCAACAAAAGAGATGAAGTAGCTTCTGCTTGGAGCAAAACTATTATTAAGTATATGATTTTGAAATGTTTTTGTGTGCATGTGTGAACTTCACCTGTAACGTAATTTCTCTTTGTTGCTCCCTGTGCAATGGATATTGCCTTTACCTAAGGAATTTTGATCTAGTTTAAACAAAAAGTCTGATGCACAAAACCTTCTCGCTGAAAGTATGCTGCAGATTAAAGGGCAAATTCTTTCCCTTACTCGAAACCATAATCAGTGGGCTTTTGTTAGCACAACTAAGAAAGGGTTTCCAATTTATGTATCACCATTTATAACTATTTGGAGAGAAAATCCTAACTCCAACCAAGTCTGCTGGAGTCTTGCTACTGAATTCACTTCAATGGAGCCAATACTTCACACAGACTTGCCTTAAAAAGAATTTGTTTCAGTGAGTAATATACCCTCAGTATGACCACAGCTGAGCATACCCTTAGTGAAAGTTACACACGCGAAGGAAGCAAGATCACCGAGGCATTTTCAAATACCCTTTGTGTATCTTAGAAAAATATTTGGTGAAGGTTAAAATGCTGAGATGTCCATATTCCAGTTTTCAAATAGTCCACTGAAGTGATTAAGCAGAAAAAAACTTCTCTTTAAGAGACAATACTGTTTATGTGGCACAAAAGCTGCTTTGTAACAAAAAAAAGCATCAATGTAAATCGGCTGTCCGCATCTTCGTACAAGTCTAGCCCACTTGTGACTCATGTAGTGACTGCTCAAAACTTCTTGATGTAAATAACAAATTTATCATATTGACAGACAGATTCGAATACTATTTGAATTCTTGAATTCAAATACTATTCATTCTTGCTGTGTGGTAGTCACCGTAAAGTTTCTGTTCACGTAGTGCCCAACTTGAACACGTACAGATCTTTGTCCTCAAAGGTCCTGAGTTTTGTGCAAACAGGGGTATTTGCACAATTTATAGAGCTTATAACCAACCATTACACACAGTTATACACCACATCAGTGGCAGATGGAGAAGGGCTGAAATCTAGGCAGCTGATGGCATTGGGAGTTTGGCCACTGACTTCAACAAGCCTAGGAGTTTATCATTCATCTCCTGGCTGCACATTCGAGGTACTTGACCAGAGGCACCACATGTCACTGACAGACCATTCGTCCATCTAGCTATCTCCATCAGACTTACACATAAAGCTTGATAAAGCAGTCGTTGCATGCCTGAATGTTCACCCCTGACTTGCATGGGAAGTCTGCAAAAGAAGCACCTTAAAAATTGCATTACACCTCTGCCTCCTCCAAATAGTTTATGAACGTTAATGACTGCAAGAGTGCAAGCCATGGCAGAGACAGCCTTGTCTCCTCTACATTTTTAACACTGTGATCCAAATACTGCATGTACTTTGTCGATGTGTTGTGCGAGTCGTTTTTTCAAGACCCAAACAGACAGTTGTCTGTGGAAGGAGAGTCCCCGAGCAGATTTCTCACGGCAGTCGGCATCGGTAACAGGAAACAATGCAGGAGGAGCAGCCAGAGCATGAGCGGGTTCTGTGTGAATACTAAGGAAACCCCAAGAACATGTTAACACAACGCAACTTTGATAAGATCATAGCAGTGAAGCTCACATATGTGTTTGTATTACGTCTTGTAAAAGGCCCCAATTGCTGTCTAATAGGGTAATCGATAAAACAGTCAAAATGGATTAGGATAATACATTGGGTAAAGTCATGATTCCTGCTGTATACAGGAACTACCAGTCTGACTGTTTTTTAAGCTCCCAGCAGTTACTCTGAACAGACAGGATGTAAAAATCTTAAATCTTGCCAATTCACTGATAATCTTAAAGGCTCCAGAACGGAGACGGCCACTACTGGTAAATCAATTTTAATCAAAGCAAACCAACCTCTGCGGACCAGACTCCATTCTCATCGACACTGATACAGATACACAAGCAATACGTTACTTCAAACGTAATTTATCAGTACGATTATTTAAATCATCATAAGTAGCGCCAAAGTCTGACCCTGCAGTTCCGCAGTTCAACAGTTCTCAGGACTGACAGAGTAGAGTAAAACAAACTGAAAATAGCAAGTTTATTTTTAAAAAGTAAAAAAAAAAAAAAAGCTGAATAAAGACATACATTATGCATTACTAGCCTCCTAAAACTGCGGTGGAAATAGCGCACACACAGATATATAATAACTGAACTGTCAGAAAACCTCTGAAACTCGACAACAGTTGCAATAATAACAGGCAATACCATTTGAACTGGTAAGAGAAAGGATTAAAATCACGTGCAAACAGATTACAGCAAGCTGTTGCCTGCAAAATTCTTGCAGCCACGCTATAAAACACAAATAACGTCTTATCGTTTGCAGAGATTTCTCTAGGGTGGGATTCGATCCATCTATTCTCCGCAACTCCCCATCTCTCCAAGGTCCTCAGGTGCCTAGTATTTGCCTACGTAACCTTAAAGCCCTCTGCAGACTGAAGTTTAATTAGCTGAACATGCTCAGAATTGTTCGTCTAAGGTAGCAAGCCTCACCTCCCAACTAACACTTCGCTGCATTTCAAGTTTCAACCGACCGGCCCCCAAAATCCAGCTCCACCCTCTGGAGAAACTTCAGAGCTACGCAGGGTCAGGACAGAGCGCAGCCCCGTTCGTTCGCCGTGCTCGTGCCCAACCGGTCCAGGGGCGCCTGGCGGCCGGCGTGCTCCCAGGGGCTCTGCCCCTTGGCGAAGGCGACGAGGATTTAAACCCACGCCTCCTACAGAAGTGCCCGAATCACCAGCTCCTACGCCTTCCTGGACGGGAAGCGTTCTCCAGCCCTTCTCCTGAAGCTGAAATGCCATGCGGAGGAAAGGCTCCAGACGAAAAACACGGAAGAAAAGGGTATCTTCTGAGTACCAGTTAAGGCCCATTCTCAAACTGACACAGCAGTGGGGTTCCAGGCTACGTTCTCCCGTGTCAGATCAGACAAAAAGCAGCCCTAGGGATGTCACCTCAGATCTTCACACGGATGCTTAAAGCACCCGGCCAGCTTCCTCTTGTTTTCTTCTTCTCCCATGTGGCCCCACTACTTCTCAGCGCATCGCTGAGTAGCAGCCCCGGGTCTGAAGAGCCGTCATCCCGACCCGCTCTGGCACGCCACTTCTCTCGGCACACAGGCTCAGCCCTGCCGGAGCGGCTCCCAGGGTCTCCCGGTGCCTCGGTTATCAGGCTGCTGTACTAAAGATGGGCTTCGGCCCTCCTCCACGAAGCGCCCATCCTCACGAGGCGGCTGAGCAAACTGGTCCCGAGCAGCACGAGGGGAAGCGCCACGTTCCTGCTTCCCCACACGCAGAGCGGAGGGGTAGACGGGCTCGTTCAGAGTAAGCTCAGAGGATCCCCTCGCGGGGAGCGGGAAGCACGCACGCTGGGCGAATGGATCCCTCTCTGCAGCCCTTCTAAGGCACCTGTCTCACAGCACCGACTGTATAAAGACTAAATAAGAATGGGTTTTGTCAGGTATATCGTATCACCTGCCCCCGGCCAGGACAGGCTCCTAAAATCCTAGTGAGGCAGCACGTAGCTTGGGTGGAGGGGACTTCCCACAGCGTCAGGCTATGCAAGAAAAGGGATGAAGCCCAGAGGTGCCTGCGTTCAGAAAACAAACCCACCTTCTTCTCCTGCCTGTCAGCTCAGGGCGGCGAGCGGCGGCCCCTGCGCAGCAGAAAGGTTTCCTTCCTAGAAAGAAATCGCTACTACATCAAACCGACAGAGAAGGAGCCTCCCTGCCTCGCGGTATTGCAAAGAAGGAAATCATAGCCCATCGACAGCCTCCAGTAACAGCGAGGCTGGTAAGCACTTCCTGCGCAATCGGAATCAAGGACTGCAAACAGCACGCTATGAGCGTCACCCGCCTCAACACCGTGATTACATGTTCCTCAACATACAGCCTTCTCATTCGGTCTGTCGTCTTCCCAGGTCCCAGTGTTTCCCGTTTCAGGGTTCCCCTGAAGACCGAAAATATCTGGGTTCCCGCGGGCCTGCAAAGATCTCTTCCTCCTTGGGCAGCAGCGTCACTACTGCTTCTTCGAACCACTGAACTGCGTATCCCGGTCTGACGATTCAAACAGTACAGCCTGTGAAGTCACAGTTTTCAAACTTCACAGTCAGGTTCTTGTCCCTCTATTTTTATTTTGTTTATCCTTTGTAGTCTGATGAATATCTCGGATAGGTCTTGGGACAGAAAAACAGGTGCACTTGCAAAAGCCACTGTAAACTACACTCCCTTTGTGCCTTAAATTGGTAGCTAGCACGAAGTAATTTCAAGATAGCAGAGCAAGAATGCATCATACTCACTAAATCACATATAAAGTACATTACTGTTGACACAAAAAATGTTTTTCCTCGCTCCGAGTTGTGTGCTACAAAATTAGAAGCCACCTCCTGGTGAGAATATTCTGCAGCCACTTACTGAAAGAAGCGCACTTTCTTGTTGAAAATCTAGCCTCGTACCCAAAATGGAATACTGAACTGCAATTTAAAGTGAGGCTTAGTCGCAGGATTAAGGAAGAGGAAATAACAATACTTGCACTTAAAGCATATAATGACTTTCTTTCAAACACCTGAAAGCACCTTCCAAATATTAATTATCACAGTACTAGCCCCTCCCCAACCCTTGCAGGAGAGGATCAACCCTGCATTCCTTCGGCATCCACATCCCCTCCTTGGGTCTGTAAAGAACGCTGAATGAAGCCAAAAGTATTACTCCTCTTTAATTACTATCATAACTCTTAATTGAGAGGAGCAAATTCATGCACACAGGGACCGACTGCCGTTTGTAAGATGGCCCTTTTCTATCGCTGGCAGAGAGTAAATGGTATTTTCTCGTAAGGCTACGGCATCACTGAGGCTCACAGTATAAAGCAGGATTTGGCACAGATACATTAAATAAGCTGCACTATTAGTCAGAAATTACAAGAAAACCTAGAAGTCTTGACTCCAAATCTTCTGTCCTGGACCACACTCTAACACAGGGGATTCACTCCCTCGCACCACCATCTTTGAGGGGGACAGGGAATGGAAAGACCGTCTCTGGCTGAGGCGACCCGGAATGGCCCCGTCCCACGGCTATGGCTCAGATCGGCTAGTCCTGAGAAGTGCAGTAACCACGGCCAGAACATTCAAGGACCTAGGCACCTTGGTTTTGAGACTACGTTTGTCATTTACTGGATCAGTATTGGACTTCCATATGTAATTAAGGTACAAAGACGAGAAAATACCATCAACGCACATCAAACGCCTTTCAGGCTTGTATTTGGGTTTGGCTCAAAACCCTTCTGCTCCCACATCTCTCCACTCTATCCTGTTTATAGAGAATACATAAATTTTGTTCGTATCTTACTTGTACCCCTCATTGCCCACCACCTAGACATACGCTAGAGATACTGAGAGATACTGAGACACTCGGGTCTGAGTTTACAGAAACAGGTAAAAACCACGTATCGGTTTACGATGCAGAACTGGAAAGCGGCTTTCCCTCCCTCATCCAACCTGTTCGCAAGCGAGCTTTACTGAAGGAGGATGGCCTTGAGCTGAAGGCACAGGGCAGGCTGCCAGGAAATCCGAGTTCTATTCCTGGCTCTTCTACAGATTTCCTTGGGCAAGGCAATTAACCTTGTGGAGTACATTTTCAATGGAGGTGAGGCCCAGCTTCTTTCTGCATTCATAACATTTTCAACGGTGAAAATGGAATTGGAGGAGCAAGAACGAGTGCCTGTACTTTTCACTACCCGCCAGGTTTTCTCTGTCAGGTAGCTGGGTGCACAATTGCTGATAACTAGCAACAAAGCTGAGAATTCAAACACTGCAGGTGCAAAAAATGCCTCCTGATGCTGCCACAACCAGCCTCAGCGCTCAGTTTCCTCGTACGTAAAATGGGCAATGAAGCTTATAAAATTAAAATACACAGCCAAATGGAAAACTGATTTTTAAAGTTCTTGAACAGCCATTATCTGAGATCATAAAAAGAAACGGCTCAGAACTCTGTTTACCTTTCAGTACAGACGCTGTATTTTTAGTTTCTGCATTTTTTTGCCCATTAAAATTTCCTCTTTGGACCTCAAACAGAATAAAAGACTTGCCTTTAAGAATTCTGAAATGACAGCTGAAGTCAAATTATTTTTTAGCTAAACTGGATATCTGTTAATAACCCTTAGGAGAAGTGGAAGCGAATTAGAGAACGAGTGAATTATCCTCTTGGTAATACAAATTTATTTTAGAAGAGAAATAATTTGGCTAAATTTTCTGTTGTGGTCTACAGAAAGGCCTGCACTTGAAATAAACAGTGCCGCATCTACTTATACCAACAAGGAACAGGACTCGAGATTCCAAGGAAGGACACTATTTGCTTAGACAAGCTTCTAGAGAAATGAAGACACACACCTCTCTGAACACAGGTGAGACAGAACATATTTTTAGTGAATTTTTATGCATTTGATACAAGCACGCAAGATGTTTTTTCCTTTCCCAGAATGTCGACTAGAAAAAAAAAAGACAAAAACTGGCAGAAGAAAGAGCCTTAAATAACTGTTAGTTGTAGGAGAAAAGTTCAACAATCGCTGCTTTTGTCAAAATTTTCAAGTTTTGAGAGATGATTTCTTCTACAGATCACCTGAACTGGAAAGTAAATGTACAGGTATAAAGCTTTTAAGGAGTTCAATTCATGTCCTTCATCCACTTCTTAAGTTTAGGAATTCTGAAGGAGAGAGGTCAATAGTCTGGTTCTCATAATTAGGAAAGCCCCTTCAAGCTCTTTAGACAACTGAAACGACGACCCCTCCCAGGTGACAGTCTTGCCCACACAGATGTAAAACATGTTCTTGAAAGAAGGTATTTTTATATTACCACGTTACAAAATAATATCAATGACCTTCACAAAGAAGGTAAGGTGGTTTGAAGATTAAAGTAACAGCAACACGTGCAAAGTTTCGTGATGTGCTTCACAGGAAGCAGTAACACCACAGACACCGCAGTCCAAAGTTGGAAAGACATAAAGTCACTGAAATGACACTGTTCTTCCCGGTACGAGGAACCGAATTTTTATCTGTGCTATCTTCTATAATTACATACACAGCAACTTCCTTTTTCATTCATCATCCAACACACGGGACTTAAGTTTTACCTCAATCACGGTTAGCTCCAAATGGACCATGAAGTAATTCACGCAAACAAATCTGTGTTCTCGTAGCAATGGAATCTCCAGCCCAGCCTAGAAATGCACTGGTAAGCACCACGGCATCAAAGGGCGGGGATCTCTCACACATAGCTCTTGCTAGCTACAAGTCAGATGAGAGTCTTATTTTTTCACCTAGGCTGTCCTTCCCAACGGCAAAAGATTGCCATCTCCTGCCGAGAACTCACCGCACCTCTAACAACGCCTTTTTTAGGCAGGCTGGACTTACGAACTCAGAGCATCCTTCTCTCTCCACCGGCCAGTGAAGAAGCCTGCGTGACTTTAAGCACCTCCTAGACTATGGCTTCACCCGAGACAAAAATGACTGCACTGCATGAGAAATAAGCAAAACTGGTTAAATGGCTTCACGTCACAGAGCATGGCACTACCAGACAGGAACTGCTACTTAGGTAATCGTTTGCAAAGACTCGTTACGGGCAAGAAATAGCCTCAAAACATCAATGGGTCTCCTGAGGCAACGAGGTTCTCGTGATACGTATTCCTTCAACATTCAGGACCTCAATTTTCAAAAACCTTACAAGTGAAGGAGGATTAGGATTCCTTGCCCCGACACAGGCCTTCTGGAACTGCTGGCATAGAAACATCTTGCAAATTCCGTGACAAGGTTTGATATCTCAGCTATGTCAAAACTGCAGTGGGGAATAATCTGAGGAAAAAGTTACTAGAAGAAAAAGCATTTCTGTAATTATTTTTTAAACGTGGTTTGGCACCGCTTAAACTGACTTTCGGCATAAACTAAAATTCTGCCCTCATTAAAAAGGGGAAAACCTGAGCTTCAAAAGTACTCTAACGTCTATCTAATCACGATTGGATCAGATAAAGCTCCTGCTTACGGAAATCAAGTTCAATTCTGATTATCTTTTATCTTCTACCAACCTGAAATGTGCTATCTAGACTACCTAGCAGAAAACAAAATTCTTGAGAGAGAGGGAGGTTTTCTGAACAAGTCACCGTTGTTACCTGGGCATCAGTGACAAGATGGGTACATGGGTGCTTCACGTGCGTCCTGCACTCGGAAATTCACTGGTTCTCTTCTGCTGCTCCAATCACGCAGCTTCCAGAACTGCATCTTTCCATCCTTTGAAACAGTTTCATAGCACGGCATCAGCCGTTCCTCCTCCCCACCACAGTCCTGCTCAAAGCTGTGAACAGCTCTGGACTGTTGCTTGCTTTTTTGAGCAATTCTGCCACGCCATGCCGTGAATCTGTGGTTCAGGTTAAACAATGTGGAGGTGAAAGCAGACAAGGCCAAAAAATCTATTTAAAGACACAACAAAACCAATGGAAATAAAAAACAAATACGCTTTTAAGCATCAACTTCAGAACTGGGTTTCAGGTGTCTCCATTAAACTGATGCCTGAGAGCACCAGAAGTCTATGAAATTTCCACGGGTTTTCAATGCAGTTCTTTGGAACAAACAGCATAATTGATGACTCAGTCTCCTGCTCTACTCCTAACCCTTCAGTCCCCTCCTTTCAGTCAACTTCTAGACATACACAAAAAAATAAAGAATAAAATAAACCAGCTCTGACTACGAGCTCTTTACACAGGGTTATGTGAAGCCATTGGCAAAACCGCTGGATTCCACAAGCAGCAGCATGAGGTCTCAGCGGCAAAAACCTGACACTGATGAAGTCGATGACAAACCTTCCGCTGACTTCTGGGAATGTGAATCTCCATAGCTATGAATTTGACTTTACGCCTATGCTACACAAAATAATTCCGCTAATAAAAACCAGGGTTCTTCATCTGCCTTTTCCAAGCAGCAAAGGCCATGTCTACAACACGTACGCGATGTGGACCGGCAGGAAAAAAACACAGGCTGCTGCTGAGGACCTAAGGTCCACGCCACGCACCTTTCAAGAGGTTTTGACTTCGCCCTAGCCTAGTCCTATGGTTTGCATGCCTACCGGCTCCAGTTTTGTCTCCCTCCAAAGGAATCCAGCCCACCAGCTCGGGGACTGCTCCATAATGCACACTGTGAGTGGGGACAATTAGGAGATTCATTTCCAAAGCACTCGCCTCATTTGACCTAACACACTCATGTAGATGCATCCAAAGAGCTTAGAACATGTTCCTGCATTAAAACCTCTACAATTAAGGAGTACCAAGGTCATGAAGAGGTTTACCTCCCTCCCAGTGACTAGGACTCACAGCCTTCAACGCGCTTCACACACGTGCAGCAACCTACAGTGAAGATGAGTTTTACAGCAGCAGGCACTGCGTTTCTGATTCCGAGTATGTTCATCTCCCACCTGCGGGGTCCTTGTTACCTTCAGGATTTTTATTCAATTAGCTCTCCACAATTGGAAAGCTTTTCTGTGTAGCTGAATATTTTATTTTCAGAGGAGTCTGCCAGTCTTTACTGTCTCTTCTGCTGACAAGGGCCGCCTTCTCCCTGACAACTTTCTGAAGCACACATTATTGCATTAAAAAGATCACTGGATCTCCCACGCGCTTGTGATAAACTGGGCTACTCGCCCTCCTCACTTGGGGTCTCCCTCCCCCTTCCCAGTTTTATACTAGTCAAAAAGATTTACTTCTCTTTGAAAAAATAATATATAAATAAATACATTGCGAGTCACAAACATTAAATACTTAATTTGAACCGGCAGAAAGACCAGCTACCGGAATTCTACAGTGGTCTGTTAGCTCGTATGTCTCTGCGTCTGCATATTGAAGGAAACAGCAGAAATAATACTTTACAATTTGATGAACAACATATGACACAGAACCTCTAGACTCGCAAAAAAGGGTTACAAGCTTAGGAAAATACCTGCCGTACAGAATTCTGCCCTCCCCACGAAAAAAAAACCCTACACACTCCTTACTTTCACTGATACCGAACCGTCGTAATTAAGGATTAAGATATAAATAAATTGGATTAAAGAAGAAAATAATCACTAAGGACTTAACGGAAGTTTGGGTGATAAAAAGGGATGTTTTCTGAGTACATGTTGGATGTCAAAATGGAAAGGACGTTACTGCGCTATCTGCTTTTAGGCAGAATCCTCCCTTGATTTCAACTATTACCTTTGCTTACAGTTGGCACCATAACAGCTCATAATCATTTAACCACATTTCTTTCTGGAGCAAAATGTAACATCACTCTCCATTTCACCACGCACAGAGGAGGAACCCATGAACCTAATTTAGACTAGAAAGAGAGAAGAAAGAGAGGGAAAAAAAGGCACATTTAATTCTCACAGTCTATAGAATTATCTCAACGCAAGCTGCAGATAGGAGGGTTATCTCTGAAAATCGCAAGAAGCAATCATATCGTTGCAATAAGCAAATAAAAAGGCCCTGTTTTCGACAGGCACAACAGCGAAGTAACACCGGGTTTGAAAATATGCCTTAGTTTCAAGAAAATGAGCAGCGAAACTGTTGTAAGTATCAGTCTCACGATGAAGTAATGCATACGCCTACTAGGTAACCAATAACGCCCATTTCTGCAAATCAGATTCTTCACCCAACCAACAGCCCATACTAAAGTCAACGCTCCACTGATGCTGCCTGTTCTTTCTTCCCCATAAAGATGCAAAACGTTCTAGCCTAAAAGATGCCACCAGAGTTATATTTAGCCCTTTTCACTGAAAACCCACCTTGATTTCCGACTACGAGCGCTTGGGAGAGGAAAATCTTCTAATGTTTCAGACTGCTGCATTTCCCCTTTTCGCAGAGCTCTTCAGGCACCCATCCATCACGCACGCCCCGTTCCGCGGGGATGCCCGGCCTCTTCCAACACACTCTCATAAACCAGCTATTTCTGCTGCTTCCCCTGGGACTGCACCCAAGGTGGGGCTCAAGCACGCAACGCTCGGCACCCGCATGGGCAAGCTCCGAGCTGGACGGGAGGAAGCCGACAGCAACCGATCCACGTTTTACCGCTCCCGGCGTTTGCCTTCTGCAGGCTGCCTTTGCGAAGATCACCAGCACAGGTAAGTTTGAATACGCCACCTTGTCTACTAATGCCAACGAGCCGCTTCGGGTACCCGCAATCTGCCCGACTTAAAAAGCAGAGGCATAAGCAATACACCTAGTGCGTAACAGTCCGTTTCCTTCACAGAAATATGCCGGGGTACTTTACCACGGGCCAACGCTACAGAACTGTTTCTTAAAGTGACTGGTAAAAGCCATCTCTCCTGTGTTTAGCTGCCGATACTCTGGAGAACCTCAGCTGTAGTTCTAAGTACCTTGCGGTGCTGTCTGAGCTTTTGCAAGCGTACGCTTTTACAGCTGCGTTAACATCTATGCGAAAGAACGGAACAAAAGGAGGGAAGAATGACAGGACGGCAGAAAGGAAAGAGAAGGCAGCGTCAAACAAGGGAGCAAAACTCAGACGGGGAGGGACAGATTTCGAAAAAGAAGTTTAAAGAACAATGTTGGCTAGAAAAAGGGAAAGGGAAGAGGAAAAGGGAAATCAGAAGTGTTAACTTGGGATGGAGCACACGGCCACACCTTCGTATCTACTAATACCCGACCATGTTCTCCAAGTGACGTCCCCGTCACTTTTCTTCTGAAAGCGTACGCGTAAGCGAGAGACTCGCAGAGGCGAGGTGCGCAAGGCAGACTCATTAGCTGTGAACGTCAGGGAGAACGCAGAATTTCAAGTATCTGCGACTGAAACCTTTCCATGGCCAAAGAATCAAAACACGTGTCTGATAGCCACATCTACAGGCTAAATGGCCAGGGAAAGAGGGAACTTAATGAAACATATTACCAGTCACTACAATTGTACGAGGCATGAATGGCCCAGAATGGCAAAGCTTAACTCTAAGGGCAAACATCCTGCTGTTCATTTTCATTCTTTCTCACTGGATTTAAGGAAAATATGCTGTGTTTCCAGGCAATGTAGGACAAAGTTTCGGTTTTTAAACTTTTATCTTGTGCACACCACATCTGAATGTTATCACCTCTCTTAATCACCTTCTGATGCCTGATAGTGCCCCTTTAACCTTTGTTACTCAATTACGGAACAAGTTATCTCATTGTTACTCTCTTTTGAAGGAAGAGTTGTGCCTCTTTTCATGCTGATAAGAGACACATAAATATTCACTCCCAGCAAACATTTAATAGTAAAGTATCTTGAGCAAACTACCAGAGTCTAAAGGTGGGAAGCTGTGCTTAACTTCTCTGCTATCTTAACCCTTTAGTCAATCCACCAGAACACACAGACGCAGAAGATGGACGTTCTTTTCCACAAATGAAGCAGAAATAATCGTTCTCTTAAGGAATGGACTTTACAAGCTGCTTTATAACACGGCAAGTAAATCCAATGACTGGAAGTGAAATACCTACCCATTTTCTGGGCCGGCCTCTGGGTCGCTTTTCACCAGTGGCTTCTGCTTTCTGCAAAGGGAAAAGAAACACAACGTGTTTTATACCTCAGCATTACTTAACGGCCTCGGTAGCTAGGAACTCCTTTCCCGTAACATTACCCCTAATTGTATCTCCCGGGTGGCACCAGGCCCCCCTCCCGCTCCACGGGATTTTTGGCGGAACGCGATTACGTTGCTTGTTCTGACACCGCCTCGCCCGCGTGGCCCCGGGGTGCCTCGCCCGCGCCCGAGGGTGCCCCCAGCCCTGACCCACACCGCGTCCCTCGGTGGGCGCAGGGGAGCGTGCCCAGGCGCCCAGCGCCCGCAGCGCAGCGGGGGTGCCCCGGCCCCCGCCAGCCTTGGGGCTGCAGGGCAGTTTGGGAAGCCGAGAAAACCCAGCAACACCAAACCTAGTCTCTCGCAGGCTGTCAGGAACTACCTGAAGATACTAAATGAAAACTACAGCCTGCTTCAAGCCTGAACAAAGCAGTTTACAGCAGCCAAATTCCTTCTTTCAGTCTCACGATGTTCATGCATGAAACGGACTTGGACAGACTAGCACCACGAACGTGCGCGTGCGTTCATACTGGGAGATAACTCCTCTACTTCACGTGCGGTGTTCCAGGTAAAAGCACATCCTTAAGCTGTGAGCAAACCTTCGGCTGGTCCAAAACGCACCTTCCCCTTTCAGGGTTAAGGAAACAGCACGGAAGGTGCCCTGGAAGTGACAGCTCTATTTATGTAAGCCCAGCAGTCGGTCCCAGAGCTCAACTTAAAGGAAACAGGGGTTCTCTTACAGACTCCTCCATTAATTCACTGCGTGACACTGTAAATACTACTACTTAACGTGCTACACTAAAATACTCACAGGCTTTGAAATGAAAAATGCAGGTTATTTTCTCTAGACAGGCTCTGCCCATCCACACACCTCACCAGGTGAACAATCCTGTCCCGCTGCGGGTGACGAGGATTCTGCCACCAGCTTTCGCGAGGGCAGGACTCGCCGCATACAAAGTCCCTGACAAGGAAGACTTCCAGTACGCTTTCACATTTCCAGGAATTGCTTTTTTTTCCTGTTAACTGCATGTGTGTTTGATTTGCCCTTAGATATCAACTGTGTCATTAAATAAATCACTTGCTGGTCAATCTCTGTAACCTATACTGTAACCTAATGCCCTGTAAAGCGGATCCCTCTAAAAGAGAACCTGAGCTGAGGAAGTAGGAGGAATCTCTAAAAAAAAAAAAAAAAAAAAAAAGCACCCTGCGAGTTAAATGCAATTACTTTGAAATAAATATCTCAGCAAGAAGAAAACTGTGAAAAATAAAATTCACACTCCTAAAGGGCAAAATTATCACTCAGACTTGTTAAAAGAGTAAACCTGCTCTTTAATCGTTTATACCAGTGTTACATGTAAGGTGAAACCCTCTTATGAGAATACTTGTTAAAGTGCATTTACTATATACCGTAGCTGTCTATTTCAGAGTTTTGTTTCCTTTTAAAGCGTTCATGTCTTTATACCCTATAACCCGAAGGATGCAAAAAAAGATGTGGTTTAGTTTTGACAAGCTGTAGCCCCCTGCATTTGTGTTTATTTCACGAAACACTGGGCATGAATCTTAAAAGAAAATATGGCTTAAAATTGTTCTTAACACATCAACGCCTGACATGTTATGAAAGCACAAACGCCATTCATGCTCTTCTGTATTTTACCGCATCTGAAGAAAAGGCCCTTGTCCAAAACCCTACGAAAAAAAATTAACTTTTGGGGAACGAAAACTACTTTGGTCTCCCAATTACAGTTCCTACAAACCTGACACAAATGGTAAGTTTAACTACAGCGTATAATCTAGTCTGATGGGAAAGAGACCATGAGAGACTTCTCTGAATAACCAGTCTTTGCTTCCTGCCGTACACTGTCACGCAGCGTGGCCGCCTGCCACGAACAACGCGGCGCTTTCCCCCGAGGAAGGTCCGTGTTGGAAGTGGCCAGTGTTCCTGCCGCCGGCTTTGGGTACCGGTCCGTCGAGTGCTGGGGGACCCTTCGGACCGAAAGGCACTATATTCCTGCCGCGTAAGATTTCCACCTCATGTTAGAAGCAAAGCATTTCCATAGTTCTTATCACAACCAAATCTTCCCCAGAGGTGAGCCGAGCAAACAGCGGGGCATGCCAGAGACGATGTTTTGGTACGGAGCGGTTCCGTAAGTAAATAGGAAGGTTTCCACAGACTAAACTGCAGAAAATGAACGACAAGACCCTCCAAAGTGGAGGGGTTTATCTCCATTCCAAGGGAAGAGAAAGACGAAACACTTCTGGAACAACCAAAAGGAGCAGTGGCACTCCAGTGGTGACGGTAAAGACATGAAGTTTAGGAAAATATTCCACCTCTTCCCCTCAGGATTTTTTTTACCTTGCATTTAGCAAACACAGCCTGTATTTTCTCCAAGAGCACAAGACTGTCTTTTAATTTAAGCACCTGAAGAAAGGTTTTATTGCGTATCAGACAAATAATTCAATGTTTCTCCATGTAATTTTCAAGTAATGAATAAGAAAAGGAACACGTAAGTGCCAAAGCATTGCCTTTCCTCTGAAACAGGTATTTGCATAATCAGAAACATGCCAGTCTGCCGGCCCTTGCTGTAATGGCAGTGTTGCCTCTGAAGCTAGGAACAAATCCAGAGAGAGCCCCAAGCCACCCAGGGGGAAGACGGATTCTCATCCGGGCAGCAAGACAAGACGCAGGAGCTCCCAGCCAGCCGACACGCGGCCGCTGGTACCTGCTTAGTCGGGAAGGAAGGTGCTGCCGTCGCCCTCCAAAGCGCTTTTTGAAACGGCGATGTGCCTGGCCAGCGCTTTCTTAACAGCTGGTGCTACGCTACGAGGCGTGATCTTGCTCTATACAGCTAAGACACAAAATCACCAAACTTAAAGGAGGGCCAGGTAAGTTACCAAACCCAAGCTGAGGATTTTTCATGGAAAACTTTGATATTTCTTATAACCAGTAACACGAATGCATCATTTTTGCTACGTCCCACTCTAGGAACAGAACTAGACTCACTCCCTGTAAGTGCATGGGGGTTTTTCTGGTCGCAGGTGAGGGAGATGGGCATTCCGGTCACCGCTGCCTGGACGCCAGCTACGAGTGCCCAGCAGATCTGCAGTTCACCTAAGCCCCCTACCAGGGGGCCACCAAAGCCAGCTTCCCCGCCCCCCCCTGCCAGCAACCCCGGGGCCTCGAGTGCCCATCACCTCTGCCTCCTGGCTGCATGAAGGTGCCCTGCCCAGACAGAGACCCAGGCTGTACTACTGAAAGCAATTAACAAGACAAGACAAGTATAAATAATTGAACGGCTGTCAAGTGCTCTTTGGGCGTCCATCTGTTGTCAAGGAAGATCTCAAATGCCACAGAACGCAGATTTGGAGAACTCTATCTACTCTGCAAAATGATCTGCTGGAGACCTCGGACAGGACGTGTCAGAGCTGCAAGCCAGGTGAAACAACTGGGAGTTCTGGGGAGGACGATCACTGTTGTCAAACCGTGTCAAAAGACCTTGCCCAGGAATGTGTCCCTCTCCTAAAAAAAAAGCTGTTTTGTTAAAAAAAAAAAAAAAGCCTCTGAAAAGAAACTTAGGCATTGGCTAGATACAAAAATATCACACTTCCCACGTCCTGTTTTACCCATTTTAATTCTAAACAGGCGTCAGTCTTCTGCTTCTCCCATCTTGCTCAAAACGCCTGATTTTGAGGTCTCTTACTTTTTAGGTACAATAATCATGCTACCATCACTTGATAAATCTGATCTTGTTTTCCCTTTAAGCCTGTAATGACTGGCGTTGGTGAGAATGAATGAAGCATGGAGAAGCCAAATAGATTCTCATGAACCAATTTAGGGCAGAGTCCTGGTCACATGCGCTTTTTTTTTTTTTTTTTTTTTACCTTTGGACTGCTAAACTCCGGGACGTGCCTTTCTACATACCAAACTCTGGCCATGTAGTGTAGAGACAGTAGTAAGCGTAGTCACGCACAGTACCACAAGTTCTGGTTTTCAGAGGATGATATTTCAAGATCTGGAGGTATTTTCTGTGAATTTCACTGTATCCATAACTACAAGAAAACTCAAAATACTTTAACTGAAGGTGAACTTTCCTAAAGAGCCTTTACTTTTGGATATTCCTGGGATATCCCTGGACATTTTCTTGCGAGACAAACACATAGTAGCTACTACTCCTTCTTTTTTTAACCTCACAGTTGTGCTTCCTCCTTCCAAACAGGAGAGAGTATTTATGCCTATACAGTATTTTTGTCAAGCCCAACTACAGGAGCTAAACAAAGACAAGCCCTGGAATGCTTAAGGGCAGTGCGATGGGCTGGGAACACAGCTCGGCCCAACACACACAGCTCAACCACCGAACACCCGGGGAACTGAAAAGGAACATCCCTGCTAGGATCTTCCCGCAAAACTGGTTGTTCTTTGGGGGGGGGGTGGGGAAGAGAAAATCTTCACTTTTTTGCTAGTTTTTTACAAATATTTTAAATGAGTAACAGAATGACTTGTTTAAAGACGCAGACTTCAGCAACAGCCGAACTGTGGGGACCCCAGTACAAGGTGATTAGGAGTCATTTTGTGTCTCTCCCTTCTCATCTGCTGACACGTTGTGTTCCTTCCGTTCGTGAAAATTAAACAACTGAGAAATGGTTTGGTTTTCTATAAAATGCAGTTTACCTTTTGCGTCCAGTTCATAACAAGTTAGGCATGTGTGATACCCACGGCTTTAAAAAAAATGCATATTACCTAAAATTAGAGTAATTGCCACATTATTAGCTGTCCAATTGGTCTTGCAACATTCTGTATGCACTGTCAAGTTTCACATTGCTAATTTCCTAACAAGCACAGTTTGTTTTCAGATGCCCCAAGGCCAGTTTACTAAGACCAAACACAAGCTCTGAAAGAAAAAAAAAAAAAACCAACCCACCAAAAAAAAAAAATATCCATGAACCAAGGAATTTTAAATACACAACACAACCATGATTCCAGGGTAAATTGTCCCTCAACTGATTCAGGGGTATTTCCTTTTTGAAGTATAAGAAAACAAAGTCCCAGTCCTGGAGTATTTTTAACTGGCTGCCAGTTTGTGCAATACATTTTTAATTGTGATGTGTAACGGTCTGCAAGAGAACACCCAATCAATTAATCATGAGAGCCTTCTCACGGCTGCTCGGTGGGCTCTCCTGGCCAGCGTGATCTGGCACGTCGTGAGCACTCCAACGCATTTCAGCGAGCTCCCTTTGAAACACACACTATTCTTTCGGAATTCCAGCAAGTTCCAGTTGCGTGGTGTAGCACACAGGTTCACGTGGAGAGGGGCTTTAGCCAGGCTAGCCGGCTCGCCCTCTGAGAGGTGAGGCGGGCTGCAGAAAACCTTAAATAAACAGATGTACGCGTACGTATGGGTAAATATGTTTACCGCAAAATCAAACATATAGCTCCCTCTTTTAAGAGGTGATGCCCTCACCACCAAATGAAGCTTTCTTACGGTGCCAAAACCTTTTCCATTCGTATTACTGTTAGAGTATCGGAGCTAATATGACATAAAAAGATACTCTGAGATGCCTGGTGAGAAGCTGAGCCATTTTAGACAGGGTTAATTATCAATTTGGAAAAAGAGCTAAAATATTTATCTGAAATGTGATCTCGGTGACTTTCTTCTAGTAAGGCTTTGGACGTGTTTTATGTTTTAGAGGATTTATCGAACGTTTATGTACTTTATCTATAAACCTAGAAAGAAGTAAGACTGGTAATTACATACCCCTCAACGGGTTTTTTTTTAGTGATAAAAAAAGCCATGTGGTCTTTGGTCAATTTTTTACATTATCAACACCCAAAAGGGTTTGCTTTAATTAGAGCAGTAACTTGATGCATTCTGAAAATCAAAACGTTACAATGAAATTGCTCAGTTCGTAAATTAGATTAAAAAAAAACAACTGTATGTACCAGAATCATCTGGAAAGCTCTCGATTTGATATACCTACATATATGTGAATGTTTTTAAGTTATTTTCCGTTTATACTGATTTCCAAATCACTCATATAAATGAAATAATGTTAATATTTCTTTTACAAATATCTTTTTAGAACACATTTCTACACATTACTTAAAATTTAATCTTATTACAAATATTTCTCCTAGGAAAGCCAACACTCCTAAGAGTAATATTTAAAATACTAAAGCTCACATTTGGATTTGCTAGACTAATAAAAAACTGCTCTCTCTCTTTTGAAGAGTGAAATTTAAACTATTTTAAAGTGAATCTGAGGAACATTTTTACTATATAAAGAAAAAAAAAAAATCAACATTTTAAGCTCACTAGGTTGCAGAGTGGCTGTGATATTCTTCAAATACTTAACCTGTACAGCATTTTTGACTAATTCATGAACTTCTTCACAGAACATACTGCTTTTTTCCAGCTCAAAAAGTAAAAAAGCAATTTTAAATGTAAGGAGAGCTGTAAAACGTCCCTCAAACAAATGCTGAAAACACTTGCAGCAAAACAGGCATGAAACCCTAGTCACCCCCTAATCACTGAGTATTTATCAGTAGTTGCTATAGTAGTTTGTAACACGGAAAACTATCAAACTTAATATGGTCAGTACCACAGGCAGATTGAAAAATGAACCGTAATTAGATGAGGCCACAAGTATCATCCACACACATTTTGTCAAAGATCCGCTTAAAAGATACGGATACACTGGAGCACTGCAGTCCCCGACCAGATTTCCTAAGCTTTTGTTTCCAATTTAGTACCTGTAAATTAGCGCTAACTGCTGTGTAACCGTCAACGTAAACAAAACTCCCGCATTTGTTTTCCAGCCCATACACAACTACTTGCCTCCACTGAAACAATTCCTACAGAAAGGTATATAGCACAGTTTTCTGAGGCTGAGCCTCCCCCAGTTCAGCTGAAATTAAGTCACGTTGTCACGCTGTATTTGTGATGCAAAGCCCGGGCACTAAATGCCGTGACTTCAGGGAGCTTCTCCTACAGCCAGAGGCATGCCGAACCACCCGAACAAAAGTCTGCTCCCATCCCCAAGCACAAGTCGTGCTTCAGAAGACGAACAGCACTTCGAGTAAAAGTCCCTTTGATTACTAAACAAGATAGAGGAGGCTTTTCCTGGAACTCATAGTTTCCTTTACCATCAGATTTTAAAGCTGCAAATTTCAATATATGCACTTATCTCCATTAACACGTAATTGGATTTACTTCTAATTAACCTATGGTTTGACAAAACACTTGGCTTTAATATACAGGTTTGGTCTGTAGTAGTAACAACCCTAAGTGGGGAAGAAATTAGCCTTCCTCTTTCAAAAATCTTAATCGAGAAAACAATATCCTTAAGATTGATCTCCTTACTAGATACAGGAGATCTCAGTAAATACATCAAATACATTATGTTATTTCATTAACCTGTACACTACTCAAAAAGCAAGCTGCCCTTACAGGTTCTGTACCTAGGGTCTTCGTGCAGCATGTTAATTCTAATGTCAGAAATGCAAAATACACGCTTTTGGTAGCTTCCATTATTAAAAGGGCTCCAACCCCACAGTTCACAGCCTAAATGACGGGATTTTTTGCTACCAGTCGATGAAGAAACAGCATTAGGAACTCTCTCCCTTTAATAATCTCACCTTCTGAGCTGCTTTAGAGGGACTCTTGTTTTTGCTTCCTTTGGGTCTTCCTCTTGGTCTTTTAGGAGATGGTTCACCAGTTGGTTCCTAAATACAGGAAAACATGCTATTGTGGCAAGAGGCTACAGCTAACCCAGAAGATCTGAAGGATAAACTGTAACTGAGGAGTCACTTAAAACATATGAATTACCAGTATAAATAAGTAACACAGCATTTTAAATGCAACATGAAAAATTAAACGACGAGGTAAAGAAAAAAATGTATTTTGCACAGTAAAAGAGTTTAACGTCCCTTGTAATTGCACAAAAGGCTTGGAAAAGTTTGCCCGTAAGCTGTAGCAGAAAACACATTCTTAAAAGAAGATGGCTCTGATTTCCCTCATGTAAGAATGATTACTCAAAAAAATAATACAGTTACCCATTTAATTTCAATTGCATTTCATTATAGCAAGACACAACTTCCATCTGCAGTTTCTAGCACAAACTTTTCTGGGGAAAAAAAAGTTAACCACTCCAAAACTGTAAAGCAAGCTTAGACTATTTTCTCTCTCAAGGGCACAAATATTTGGGGAGGGGGAATTTTCTTCTGTTGTTCTGCAGTCGGCATTATATTCACACCTATTCTAAACATAATTGATTTGTATTAAAATGCAAATGCAAAGGTTTCTTCAAATCGAGCGCTGGCAAGCCAGAAAACCTCGACGAAAGAAAATACCCGAAACAAAAACCCAACTCTAAAATGACTCGACAGTAACACCGACTACTTTAGCTGTTTTCTTAACTAGCTCCTCTGCCTGACAGTAAATAACCAGTCCTTAAAAACGGGTAGGAATTACTAAGAGTTCGGATTCCAAATATTTATTCAGTGATTCATAAATACTATAAAACTCTTCTAGTCTTAAATATTATACATTTCATTCAGATTACAGGATGTGGTAAAACTAATTAAATGCAGTTTGTTAACTTAAACCAGCTCGAAACCCGCCAGCTTTGCAGCTGGGGGGTGGGTGCCGGGGGGACTGCCGCGCCCGGGGCCACCCTCCCCGGCCCCGCACAGCCGGGCCCGGCAGCCGTCGGGAGAGGCGCTTTTCTTTCTCCTCCATACATCCAAACGCTATAGGAGCGGGGGGCGGGGGGGGGGGGGGGGGGG